>KE150763.1:21949-51890 GCA_000411095.1 Aethionema arabicum
CAACTTTGTTACAGGACATTCCTATAGCGTTCTTCTCAAAACACATAAAGGGAAGCAACAATATTGTAAATACAGCAAAGCTCAAATCGGATGCATCAGAAATAACTTGGGAAGTGAAGATGAACGGTCGGAGACTGTGTGAGGGATGGGAAGATTTTGCAGTGGCACATGATCTCCGAGTTGGTGACATTCTCGTTTTCAGACACCAAGGAGAAATGATGTTTCATGTCACACCTTTTGGACCAAGTTGCTGTCAAATTCAATATACGACTAGTAATGTTAAAACAGGTAAAAAACATTACTGACATATATTTCTTTTAATATTCAAAGAGTTTTGGTTTATTGGATCAACATTCTCTGTGTCCCAAAACCAACCTTTATATTTATAATTTTTTGCTAAATCAAACAGGTTTTTTAATTGCGTGATTCATGCTGCATATTTTTTTTTTTTCAATTTGAAAAAAAAAGAGTAACCCTTCGAATTTGAAGAGTCATTATTCATATTGTTAAAAAATTTATACATGTTCATCAAATTTAAAGAGTAAGATTTTGGGAAAAAAAAAACTACTACTCCCTCTAGTCAATAATATTTGATGTTTTAGGTGTTTTTTTGTTTGTTAATACATGTTTTCATTTTTTTTAAGACAATTTTGATAATTTTTACTTATTTGTCCTCATAATATTTGGAGATAAAAAGTCATAATAGACATTTCCCATACTTTCTTAATATATGTGCATAAGGCTTGAACATCAAATATTAGTGAACAAAAGTAGTATTAAAGATGATAATCTTCATTTTTGTCTTCATGTTAAAAAATATTTTGGGGAAAAAAGGTTGAAGAATATCATTATATATGCTCTAACTAGTTAGTTTATTGTGTGTGTACATTTTTACCATTTTTTTAGACGAGTATTTCAAGACTTAGATATATTCTTGACATTCTTAACAAAGAGAGAGCTTTTGTAATGCAGAAACATTATCAAGAAACAAGAACAGTTTCGAAACAAAGTCTTTATTAGATCACTCACGTTTTGTGTCTCATGTCACGGCTTCAAACCTATCACGCGATACTCGGGTTATTTACATTCTACTCGCTGTTATATATATAGTTTTTGGGTTGGATTGATTATATTGATGAAATTTGTGGTATTTGTAGGATCTTCCTAGGAGTTTTACAATACCAAATGGTGTGAGTAAGAATTGTAAAGATGTGACTTTGATAAATGAAGAGGGGAAAACATGGAATTTAGAGTTGAAATACAAGAATAGTTCTGGAGATTTTTACATGAGAAGAGGCTGGAGAAGTTTCTGTGAAGCTAATGGTGAAAAAGCAGGAGGTTCCTTTACTTTTGGACTGGTTCAAAATGGGAATAGAGGAACACCTCTTGTGCTTCAGTTGTGTCTTTCAGACAGAGTTGGTAAGTTTTTGAGTTCTGTTGATTTTAGCTATTTAGTTTTGATATTTTTGTTTTTAAAATCGGGGTGATTTAGGCTAAGAGTCCATATTAATCTTTAATGTTCATAAAAATCTTAATTATTTTTTTTCACTAATTAAAACGTTTACAATTAACTAAATGAAATGGTTAGATAATTTTAGGTTCAATGAAAAAAAAAAGATAATTTCAGGTTTGTGTGACAATTTAGATTTGAATTCGTGGAAAATGAGCTCAAAGTTAGTATTAAAAACTAATGAAGTTATTTCCATCGAATTGAGAAACAATTTGGTTCTTTTTTTTCTTTTCTTAAATAAAAATTTGGACCATTTCTCGATTTGTTCGTGTCATCCTTGCACAGGGGTCATGCTAATCTTCTCTGTATCGTTCCAATTTTTTCGGATGTCCCAGAAGGGGACAAAACAAACAATTTGGTTCATTTTAAGTATTTGAAAATAAAATTAAATTTCATTTTTTTATTCAACTATTTTGGTTTTTTTTTTGTGTTTGGCTTTTTTAAAATCCGTATAATGTAAAATAACTAGCATCATTTTTATAGTATTTCAATTTTTAAAACTTGAATTATCCATGTAATTTTGAAAAAACTTTTGTTAATTTATACTAATTTCTGGTAATTTGGTATTAGTTTGATGTTATTTAAATCAAGTTATTTTAAAAATATATATACTTATTTTATAGTACTTTCCTTGATATAGTTTCATTTGGTTTAAAATAAAGTTCGAATAATGGTTACTAAATTCAGTTTTGGTTCAATTTTTCAACCTAAAACATATTTGGTACAAAGTAAAACTCGGTGTAGACTCAATTCAAACAATTTCAATATGGTTTGGACTTCTTTCACCCCCCATCGTAAACCCTAAACCCTAAACACTCCCNAAAAATGATATAATATTTAGGAAAATTTATATATTTTACAAAAATTGAGATTCGTCACTTCTCCATGGTTCAGGGAGGGGTTCAAGAAAGAAGGAAACTGAGGAACATCAAAATCAAGAAGAAGAAAAAGCAGAATATTTCTCAACAGACAATGACAGTGGCAGTGATGATGAAGGTAGCATGAGTAAGCACTTCACTTCTCACTTCCTATATCTTTAATAATAAAATACTGATCAAATTTAATAAAAAAATTTATTTTTTCAATTACTTTTTATTTAATTTCAATTTAAAATGAAATTACTATTAGGATATTTAGAACTATTTATTTATTTTGTTTAATGTGTTGATTATCTCTAATATAGGAGAGCTTCGAAAGAATAAGAAAGTAAAGACAGAAACAGAAGATTCTTCTTTTGTTGCCTTTGTGACAGCTGCAAATCTCTCACGTGATATGTTGGTAATATTTTCCTTTCAACGTTTTACTCCTTTTTCATTTGATTTTGCTCTTGTAAATGTAATTATACTTATGTGAGCGCAGTATCTTCCGACACGGTTTACGAGGTCAAATGGTATGAACAATACGAGATGTAAGGAGATAGTTTTAATGAATGAAAATGGAGAATCATGGACATTAATCTTAAGACATCATGGCTATGAAAGGTTATACATGAGAAGAGGCTGGCAAAGTTTCTGTGTATCGAATGGGAAGAAAGTTGGGGAATTCTGTACATTTAAATTGATCAAGAATGGTGAAACACCTGTGCTTCAGCTTTTTCATGACATGAGCAATCTTGGTAAGTTTTGTGATTTAGAGAAGCTTGGAAGAAAGAAAATGGTGAAGATGGAGAATCAAGAACTGGAAGGAGATAAGAGTAGTTCATAGAAATGTAACGATAAATGCTAAAAGAAGAGGATCAAGGTAAGATTAGGGATTTTTTCATGGGTTTTTGGTCTATGGGTTGGCCCGGTCCGACCATGTTGAAGAGGTCCACGGGCTGTTCATTTTACGGGTTGGGTTAATAAGCTCGCGGATTGAAACAGGTTTACCCGCAGGTTGATGGGTCAGGCTGCGGGTAAACCTGTTTCAAAAATGTATCTTACGGTAAGATACATCTAGTATTTATGAAGTTATGTTCTAGAGGTTGAAACTAAAGGTAAGTTTTTGTTTGGTTATTTTGATTGAGGATGAAGAAACCTTTGTTGATTTTTTTTTATGTTGAATCTTGACAATTAACTCTTCAGTGGATCTTTCAAGAACAATATTTATTTTTAGACATTTTTTGGTATAAAAATAAATATTAAGAGTAGTTGGAAATGTTAAAAGTGTCTAATGAAAGATAAGGATATATATAGTTGTTAATGGCATTTATCAAAATATCTCAAAGATTTAAAGAAACGTGATCTTTGAGTTTAAGTTCGGTTGGAATATTGAAGTTTGTGTTCCTCAACAAAGTAATAATCAAGAAAAATATTTGTCATGAAGTTGAGTAACGAATACCAACCACCAGAAAAAAATAATTTTATTATGACGTAATATTTGTGACAATTAGATTTGTCACAATTTTATGATGTATTTGTAAATTTTTTGTCACCAAAATATTTTGTCACAAAATTGTAATTATTATGTTACAATATTATGATAAAACTATACGGTCACAAAAATCGTCATAGTTTATGACATTTTTGTAACCAAACTAATAGTAATAATATTATGATAAAAATGTTAGAGTTATAGATTTAAAGAACACCATCTATCAAATTAATATTAAAAGATCCATTTTGTTTTAAATTATACTAGGTATCGAACCCGCGCATTACCGCACGGATAAATATTTAATTTAAAATATAAACATAAACATTTTATTTATCTTAGACATTTTTAAATAGCTATATCTATGTATAACTAACATATAATGAATAAAATCTTACTTGTCAATACAAATAATACCGTGACTATAATAGAAATAACAACTTATATATATATATATATATATATATTTTAATATTTTTAGTTGAATTAATGCAATATATGTTCAATCATACACTCCAAATTGTAAGTTATATTAAATATATGATTATAATGGAAGAACGATCTATTTTCCCACGAGAAGTATCATATAGCATCAGATACAGCTCAATCTATGGCCTAGTTCTAATTGCACACGAGACGAATGTTATAGACTTATTTCTCAACCTGTAAAAGTTGGAAACCTATTTACCCATGAACCGACATTTTTCTGAGTTACGTTGGTTTTCTACCGGTTCACCCGGTAAACACAATAGTACCGCGATTAAACCCAACCTAGAGACCCAGATTCAATCTCATCGGAAGAGAGACCATCTCGAGCACTGATGATGACATTAGAAGAAGGTTTAGGGTTCTTAACAAAAAAACTCAATTGATTTAGTAGCTTATCCTTGCTATAATCTTTGCTACCATGGAAGAAGTAGGATTTGGTGCAGTATGGGAATCCTAGTTCGTAAACGCGTACTAACGAATCAAAGGTAATGAGACCAACGATGGGTGTGTAGGGGAGGAGATCTAGTGCTTGGAATAGTGACGATTTGAGGAAATCGAGCTCCTCTAAGATCAGGCAAGTGTCAACGACGAAGAGGAAAACATGAGGAGAAGGAGAAGAGAAGGAATTACAAAGTTACTCGACGGTTGTGAGGTGAGGAAAGAGCTCTAGTGGAAGATTGTTATCGGAAATTGAGGAGTAATTTGACAGGAAGGCATTCCGATTAAAGTAGAAAGGACATCTCCAAATACAGGTGGAGAAATCTACGACAGAGTAAGGGTTAAAGATGGAGCGACATGTCCGGAAATGGAGAAGAGAGTAAGGGAGAAGAAAGGACTGATCATTAAAGGAACGAACAGGTTTTAGAGGTGTATAAATGACAGAAACTGGAACATCACAATCGATTAATTCTTCCTTCTCCATGGCATTCTAACACCATCTTAAGCTTCAAATCACAGTCTATTATCAATATTCACAAATAAGCACCAAGTGTTCGATCAAATACCTCAAAGAAACCTCCAATCACGAACCACGATTTCTTCAACATTTCAAATCGCGTATATATAAACTAATAGTTTCTGACCATTATCGTGGCTGGAACACGAAATTCTGGTCTCTATCTTTAGCTTCATCATCGAAATACAATATTTCTCGATTTCCCAATTTCTCAAAAATGAAAGACAAGGGTTTCAAGGGATTTAGGGTTTTCTCGGGTCACAATCGGATCTTCATCCGGGTTAAGGGGTCATGTGTCTGGTTAAATGATTTTGGTTAACTCTAACCAATACCCAAACCCGGTTGATGGGAAATTAAGTCTTCACAGTTTGAGTGAAAGGTAAATAGGTTTCGAACTTTTATAGGTGGGGAAATAAGTCTATAACATCCGCTTGGTGTGCAATTGGAACTGGGTCATAGATTGGGTTGTATTTGATGCTACAACATGTTTGACAAATAATTACTTTTATTAAGTAATGTTGGATATAAACATGGGTTACAATAAAATCGGCTAAACGTGAATATAATAAATCAACAAATAGTTTATAAAGAAACTAAAATTTAGATTAAGTAACTGTAATTTTTTGTTTACAATATTTTATAGGATTACACAAAATCATCATAGATTTTATTCTTTTTCTTTCGTTGTGAGGGCTTAATAATTGGAATATCATCTTCAAAATCTTCTAACTTGGTATTTGAATTTTCTTTTATATTGGAGAAAGGTTTTAAATTTGCTTGGATAATCTTTTTTCCTTGACTTTTATAGGTTTATATTTTGCTCGGCAGAGATATCATAATCTATATAGCTTTGTTTTTTTGGTATTGTTAGTGGTTTTTCTAACACACATGATGCTTCATGAGTAATAAGATGAGGATTAGAAGTGTCTCTTTTATTAATAGTGTTAGACTGCAATACATAGTTAATCAGAATTTAAAAAATAGTAACTTTACATTGCAATATATTTACATAGTCAATATATAATATTGAATGATATTACTTTTACATCATCAATAACGTTTGTAAAAGTTAAACACTACGGAAGTTGATTTAAAATTGAATGATGTTACGGTTACATTAAATTTAAATATTTTTCCAACAAGTTTGTCAGATATACATGATCTAATTGATTCATCAATTGATGTGAGGGATATTTTTTCTGTAAATATAAATAGTAATGTTATTCTATAAACGAGAGTCAAGATTTTTTTAATTCAAATAAATATTTAATAATGTAACATAACAATGACATACATGTAATTCAATTAAATTTATTGTAGATATGTTTAAAATTTTTGTAAGATCTTTGTTGAATAATACAAAACAAGCTATTTCTGTATCATCATCAACAAGGACTTCACGACAATACCTATAAATTGATAAAAGAATTATTATATTATTTAATAATTAGTTAATAATATATATATATATATATATATACATAATGACTAAATATACCTTATTATGTCTATAACATTTGGTTTTGTGCAATTATTGCAATTGAGATTTTCATTTGATAATTAAAATTCTCTAGAACAATTGTTGCAAGAAATATATTTCTATCCATTATTACCATAAATTTCAATAATTTTTTCTTCACATGTAAATTCTTTTTCAGAAATGTATGAGAGTATATAGGAGATAGTATTATAATTCCTTCACATGTAAATTCCTTCACATGTAAATTTAAACTTATAAATAACAGTATGAATAATTATTATAATTAATAACATTACCTTATTCTCATTTTCAGAAATGCATGAGAGTATATAGGAGATAGTAACTTTTTCCTTTGCATTTATACATGAATAATCATTTGCTATATTTCCAACAAGTAAAGGCAACCACCTACATTTTTAAGATTATTAGTTACGCACCTATACGTTTCACTATTTTAGGCAATTATGAAAGTACACCTTGATTTAAAATCTTGGATTGCACCAATTTCATCTGAGATATATAGTTGGAAGATAATGTGTTATTTAAATAAAGATAACCTATAATTAAAATAACCTATTAAATTTCTTATAATTAATGTAGAGATCATAGTTAGTTATCAACATTTATTAGTTTTGAATTATCCAAATTTGTCCATATATAGAGACAATTGAAATAGAATTCAACATAAGAAAACACTAAATAATTGAAAAATCAATTCCATGGTAAATTTTAAAGAAACAACAATAATGCCGGACAATAATTCTATCACTTAACTTGAAGAGGAAAAATAATTTTAAAACTTTAGAAGAAGCTAATGAGCCCTAATTATACTCACTTGATATGTAAGAATAAATAATTTACCTGTATATATTTTTGAATTTACACTTGTTATTATCAAAATTTGTCCTTTTATTTCATTTGTTTAGTTGATCATCTTGGTGAAGTTGGACATTATTTGATCCCATAAAGTGACACGAATTTTATTATTACTGTAAATATTATCATTCATATTAGTGGACGTATTAATAAGCGTTATAATTTTTTTTAAGTTTTTTATATATATGATTATATACGTATTCATAGTAACATATAAACTTTTACACATAATAAATGTCATAATATAACATGCAGAGGTACTACGTAATATGAGTACAACATAATAAACTTTTAATATATTTAAAATAATAATGTGAGGTATAGTAAGTACAATTACCCTTCAAGTAGTAAATTTATTTGTATTCGTCCCTTTCCTATCTCTTGGCCTTCAATAATTGTTTTTTCATCAACAATGATACCAATAATATTTTGATTGTAAAAACAACAATAAATTAATGATTAACATATATTTATATAATATCAATAAATAAATGAGACATTCTTACCCTCGTAACTTAAATTTTTATTTGCATTTTCCATAAATTGTTCATAACTACGATATATAAATGTATTCATATTTATATGTATGTTGTCATCTATTATTTGAGTAATAGAAGATTTATCATTTAAATGGATTTTAAATATATGATAGAATATCTTGTAGTAATTTTCTGCTCTCCAAACTTCAAAACCATTAATGTTGTATAACTTTCCTTCACATAAGAAATTTTTGAATTGGTGGGCATTACGTGAATAAATATATCTCATTATTGTGTCATCCTGGAAATAAAGGTTTGAATTAATTTAGTTTTTGGTTTGAATGAAAAAAATCTTTTTAGATATTAAAATCTTTACATTCAAATTTTTAAATGATAAAAAAGCATTCTCTAAAAACCTACTATTTTGTATATAACTCTTATTTGTTTTTTTTTAAATAAAATAACTCGATTAACTATAGTTTGAATAAATTTCTTAGTTACACATGCCATTGCTCTCTAAAAAACTTCGCAAATCCAAGAGAGAACATTCAAGTCCAACTCATATGGTTTGGACTCTTAAGAAATTTACTAACATAGAAATCATTCATCATCTCTCTCTTTTACATTGTACTTTGATTAAATTTTCCAACCATTTGTTTTTGTGAATTTTAGAAAGTTGAATTTTATCCTTAAACAAGTATGTTTAATAAATAAATGTATTTTCTCCTTTTAAAATAAACACCATAAATATAAAAACTGTAATAACAATTAAAAATGATGAAATACATTTTCATCTAGGAGAACGAAGTTTAGACTAATTAACTCATTCCCATTTTTTGGGTTGTTTATTTCCCATAACCTTATTATTCTTTCTAGTATTGGCTGATTTCCTCTTTTCGTCTTCACATCTTTAAGATCTAGTATTCACTGATTTCCTCTTTTCGTCTTCACATCTTTAAGATAGTTGTAAGAGTTAATGTTTTAATATCCATGATAATTGTAGATGTTTTATTGTTTGCTTTTAGGAGAAATAAGAAATATGTATGTGTTTATATATAGTTGAGAAGGTGTAAGCAAATAAAGAAATAGTAGGTTTAGAAAGTTGCGTCGATTGGAGGTGTCGTTTGGTTGGAACTGTTTTAATTAAATTGCAATTTAATGAATAACTATTATTTTTTTGTTATTTGAAGATATATTACAATTAGGTTGAAACGATGTTTTTTTATTCAAAAAACTAACTTTCATATTTTCCTTCTTAAGTTAGCAACATATATTTACGATCTGATTGACAAATATATTATAAAATATTCCATTTTTTAGTCATCTCAAACAATATAATATTTTAAATGTGTAACTTTATAATATAAAATATACTTAATGACTGTTATTAATTAAGTGATATCATCAATTAAGTGACATTTATGAACATATAAAACAATGAATTTAAGTAAATTTAATTTAAAATCTATTTAATCTACTAAATGAAAATATTTGAGTGGTTGTTTTTAAATGTAACCGTGTTATACCTGCTTAAAATTTTTTTAAAATAAAAATAAAAGTGAGTTATCTCTAGAAAACAAACGATCACGTTTATAAAAAAACACAAACGATCGAAAGAAAACCCTCTGACGATTATCTATTCTTCATCTCACTAAATCCTTAACTATGAGACCGATGGTTTGGTTTCCTCATATGCTACATATGAATTGTAGGATTCAATTAGCTATTGAAAAACCTCATACGCGACTTTCATACCACAATGATTTCATTGTTAACATCAAAGTGGAAATCTCTAAAGATAATAGCGAGAGAGAAGTCTTAATTTTCAATTTCAGAATTGAACATCCAAGATGAAATCTCTAAAGATAATAGCGAGAGAGAAGTCTTAATTTTCAATTTCAGAATTGAAGAGTTTACTAACGTCGAAAGGAGTGCTGCAAAAGAACAAATGCTCAATGCTCTTATTCAATCAGGTATTTTACAGAAGATGTAGATTTACTAATTAGTGATTTAGTTGCAGTAGCTTATGAATATGAGAATGGAGAAGATTTCTCCAGAGAAAATATGTTGACTCTTAAATTCAATGTAAATACACATTTAGAGTCAACATTAAATTCTCTAATTGAGCAGGTCATTCAAAATTCGTTGGAAAATATTGTTTACTAGCCTACAGATCCAAGAATTGTTGCTTATTTGGAAACAAAACGTTATGGATAACATCTTAATGATTCCAATAAAAGAAACGATACATGTGTTATCTGTTTAGAAAAAATTCAGATTGAAAAAAAAATTTATAAAATTACCATGTGATCATATATTTGATAAAAAAAAATGTATTAGAAAATGGCTTCAAACAAGTCATTATTGTCCATTATATAATTTTGAATTCTCTTGTTGACTTAATCAACTGTAATGTAACATATTTAATTAAGAAAGTGTAATGTATCTAATGATATGGATAATAGAGTGACGATAATTTAATAGTACAATATTGTTATTTATATTTATCGTTATTCCATTGATTTGCCCAATGTGCGCTTCTTCTGAGACTTATTTCAGAGTCAACCTGGAACCATTATGGAAATCGGCAGACATTGTTTTCACCCTTTTACCAAACATGTGCTATTTCGAATTTATCCCTCTTGGGAAAAATAGGACACTAACTTTTGATGTAGACGACGATGAGAAAATTTCTTGTGATAAAGTCATCGGCTTGGTTAATGCCAAACTCGGCTGTTACTATGAACTAGTTGTCATAATGTTTGTCGATAAGACCACATCATATCTTTTTAGTTTAATCTTGTCTTCATCTCCTAATTCTGATTTTCTGACCAAGATTATACCGCTACCGCACTGGCGAAGTTCTTCAAGTGGCGATTTTCTACAACAAAGCTCCACAGTTCCGGTTTATCTACAGGAGAAACGTGGTTTAAGCATTGATTTAGACAAAACCAATGAAGAAGATCTTCACATGAGCATAACCTTAGCCAAGAAGAATCTTCTTTAATCACACAACGCTTTACTCGTGGAATACACAAGTTACGCAGACACTTTCTTAGTTCCAGGCCACTACGTGTTCTTCTGGGAAATCCAAGAAATCGAGCAACCTAATCACATGGAATCAAAACTGGTGGAAGACTGTTATATTGCAGTAGACGAAGAGCTTGATTACATTTACAGAAAATGTAGGACAAAGGAAACAGTGGTGAACTCAAGCTTTTGAACGTTCACGTCATTGGTTCATTCTCTAGCCCTCGTGACCCCACTTGGATCCTTTGAAGCTTGGTTATCGGAGACTCTATAGTACTAATAATAATCGAAACTGGATTTCCTATAATTCAAAGTTATGAGTGTGTGATTTTATGGTTTTTGCTACAATATTGATATTATATATCGAGTTCTCCAAGCAATTCATTATAAAACGACACACCACAATGAATTCAAAAGAAAAAAGGGGCCAAAAATCAACGACTCTTTTAAAAGTGAAATATGACCCGCGAAAAACTTTAAACCCTGAAATTACGATGGACGCAGACTAGTCAGTTTATTCTTTGTGATAAATGTGTCCCTGGCGGCTGGGGCGTGGCGGTGGGGAGACGGAACAAATGGAGGCAATTGAATGGAGCGCTTACTTTATTACATTCATTTCACCACCGCAAGCAATCCAACTCGGATTGAGAAATGGAACTGTTTTTGTTTCTCATTACGTTTAATCTAATGTACTTTACTCTTAGTCTCAAATTTTGTGTAAAACAAACTCCGACAGGCTTATTGGAATAAGATCGATTAACCTTTTTACCAAAAAAAAAATAATAACTTCAACTTCACCATCAACACACAATCATGCTAACTATCGTGTTTACTACCACTTTTTTGGTGTAAATACCATGAATTAAATTTAGAAACTCAATCAGTATATATATATCGTTGAATAGGATTAAAATCATTTGTCTACAAAATTTAATATATATATATATACAATTTATTTAATACGGAAAAAATAAAATAAATAAATTTATACATCATTTTTTCCTACGGTTTTAACACCTTACAAGTTTGATGAAGTATACAACAAAATGGTAAAAAAATGCTAGAAAAAATTATAGAATGTAATTAACCTATACATAAACTTATGAATCTAAATTAAAACGATATAATGGGCATATATTACTATGTTGCAACCATTTTGTAAGACATTCTTCATCAAATTCATGTCCACAAGGTATTGAAAGTAAGCTTTGATTGCTAATAAAATCTTCTAAACATATCGAACATCTATAGTCTCTGTTGTTGGTATTGTCTTTCTCCATATCAAATGTTCTTGTACACAATATGCCAATAGAGTCTTTGCTTGCAGGAGTACAAATAATTTTAGATGTATTAAACGACTCTTCAATAACTTGTTGTTCAATATGATCAATTGCGTCCCTGATTGGTTGTATACAAAGTGATAACGATAGTGTAATAATGCTTAAAATTGAATAAGTAGAAGAAGATGTTTCTAAATCTGCAATGTTAATTAGATATCTTAATATTGAATCAGCATCTTCTCTCCCCACACCTTCATTTTGTAAGACATATAAAAATTCTTCTTTGTCTATTGATTCATCTTCGTATAGGCAATCAGCCAAGTTAAAAACAAATGATTTATAAATTTGAATAGGAGTCCAGTTATAAGTTAATATAACAAGTATTATAATTTTACCACCATAAACGCCTTCAGGAGAATGTTGAACGTTCACATCATATGGATATTGTTTGATCCATATCAAGCACTGTAAAATTTGTTGGATACGTTTTAAAGAATCTAATAAAAATAAACAATTTATGAAACTAATAAATCATAGTATAATATACCTTCTCAGTGGAATCAGTCTTGAATGTAGAGAGGAAGTAAATGTATCAACTAAACACTAACTTGTGTGAATTGCTTTCCTATTTTCCATAATTGCAAGATGGCTAATCTCCAACAGGCA
This sequence comes from Aethionema arabicum, assembly GCA_000411095.1. Lineage (NCBI taxonomy): Eukaryota > Viridiplantae > Streptophyta > Magnoliopsida > Brassicales > Brassicaceae > Aethionema > Aethionema arabicum. The sequence continues at coordinate 35,067 of KE150763.1, forward strand.
ATTCAAGACCTCACTTTAGGTCTGGCGCGCAATTGGGGATTTACCGGTATGATCACGGGACGTATTATTGAAGGAAACATATTTTAATTTGTCTTCCAATCTGAGGAACTTCTGCAGTCTGTGTTGAACCGAGGTCCATGGGCGTTCAATGATCGGATGTTAGTTATTCAATATTAGGTTCCTGATATGGAGAATATGGTTCTCAACAAAGTTTACTTTTGGATTCAAGTTCGTGGCATCCCACTACAATTTCTCACGCATCAAGTTATCTCCCATATTGGTATGACTTTGGGTCAAGTTGAGGAGATTGACTTGAGTCCTACAGAGACAGTTGTTGTTGAATTCATTCAGGTTAAAATCCTTTGGAATGTAGATACACCACTACGATTTCAAAAACACTATCAGTTTTCACAGGGAATTAATACAGTCCTCAAATTTAAATACGAGCGTTTAAAGGGCTTTTGTGAAGACTATGGTATGCTCACGCACGACACTAGCTCTTGTGTGGTGCCTACTTCTGAAACACTGATTGTGGCTATAAATGTATCAACAGGTGAGACAGTTCCTCACTCGCCGTCTCTTGAACATGACAAGGCTCCCTTCACTGAACACATGTAGGAAGAACATCGTCTTGAAGACAAATTAGCAAGCCCAGATATTACTGCCATTGATACTAATTCAGAACGGACCTATTCAGGTGCTCTAGTTAGTCCGTATGGGGTTTCTAGTATCACTTCCTCATCTCAATCTGGTATTGGAAAACCTTCCTAGAAGAAGGCGCGATTGGACTTACTTTCTACCTCGCAGGTTAAAAATTCCTCAGATGCATTGGGCAAACTCCAGTCAGATTACATTGAATCACGTTCTCCTTCTCCAAGTGACGACATACTAAACAGAGGCGCGGTGGGCCCGATACCACCTCCTCTCCCATGAGAGTGGAAATTTGGAACTGTCGGGGTTTGGGACCACACCTGACAATTCGACGACTTAAGGGGATCCAACTTTTGTATCGCCCGGACTTGTTGTTCCTTATTGAAACGAAGCAAAATGATAATTATGTGCGTGATGTTGGAGTTCAATTAGGCTTCAGGAACATGAAGATTGTCTCTCCAATCGGATTAAGTAGGGGGGGTGTTAGTTGTATTTTGGATGGATCATGTAATTGTGTCTTGTCTTTCTTTTAATTCCCGCCTTGTAGACATCTTTGTGGAATTTAAAGCATTTTCTTTCTACTTGTCTTGTATCTACGGCCACCCTAATCCTACATTCAGACGACATTTGTGGGAACAATTACTGAGAATCTCTGTCTCTCGCCATGGTCCTTGGATGATCTGTGGCGATTTTAATGACATCCTAAACCAACATGAAAATAGATGTGGGCGTCCTCGTTCTGAAAGCAGTTTTAAAGAACTTCCACTTACGGTGGAAATTTGTGATATGCAAGATTTGAAGTATACGGGCAATCCATTTAGTTGGATTGGCAACAGAAAGAGTGGGATGGTTCAGTGTTGTTTGGATCGGGCTATGGGGAATACTGAATGGCGGCATCAATTTCCAGCTTCAGAGGCTGAATTTCTTGACTTAGGAGAATCAGACCATAAACCTCTTGTGGTGGCTATCTGTTATTCAACACAAATAAGACGAGGCTTGTTTAAATATGATAAGCGATTATTTGGTCGTGAAGATTTTGTTTCGGTTGTTCAACACTGTTATGCAAACGATTTATCCCACATATAGGATTTTTCACAGAAACTCAGGTTTCTCTGTTCGAACATCGCCAAATGGAAACGCCATAATCGACTTAACGCATCTGAAAATATTCATCTACTCGGAATGCGCCTTAACAATGCTTTGTCTACACCTTCCGTTCCTTTAGCCGAGATTCATCGATTACGGAGTGCTCTTAATCAAGCTTATCAAGAGAAAGAAAGATATTGGTATCTTAAAAGTAGAAGACAGTGGCTACAAGTAGGTGACCGAAATACTTCATACTTTCATGGTGCGACTAAATATCGCAGATCTAAAACTCCAATTCATAAGATCATTGATGACCAAGGGGTAGTACACACCAAAGATGAAGCAATAGCTCAAGTGGCTAAAGATTATTTTACGGGTTTGTTCAAATCGTCGAATACAACACCTATTGATGACATTATCCCCGGTATAGAACGGAGAGTTACTGAGGATATGAATGAATTTCTAACGAGACCTGTTGAGAACGATGAAATTCGGACTGCGGTCTTCTTAATTGGACCAGATAAAGCTCCAGGATATGATGGCTTTTCAGCAGCGTTCTTCTAACAATTTTGGGCGAGTATTGGACTGGAGTCCGTTCTATCGTGCGACGTTTCTTTGACACATGAAGCATGGATCCAACCATTAATCGCACATAGATTTGTCCCATACCTAAACTGTCGAATGCTTCTCAGATGGCTGATTATCGTCCGATAAGCCTGTGCACTGTCAGTTATAAAATCATTTCTAAGATCTTGGTGCTCAGATTTAAAAAAATCTTAAACAGTATTATCTCGGATTTTCAAGCTGCGTTTGTGCCTGACAGACATATTACTGATAACGTCCTTGTCGCTCATGAGCTTCTCACTGCTCTAAAATCGAAAAAGGATTGTGCTAGTAATTATATGGCCATAAAGACTGATATAAGCAAAACTTATGACAGATTTGAGTGGCAGTTCCTTGAAGATGTAATGATCAAAATGGGATTTGCTACTAAATGGATTACATGGATTATGTCATGCGTTTGTACTATAAAATTTTCGATTCTTATAAACGGAGCTGATTTTGGACGAGTTCAACCACAACGCGGTTTATGACAAGGCGATCCACTATCGCCATATCTATTTATTTTGTGTGCAGAGACTTTATCTCAAATGTTATGCCAAGCTGAGGCTAAACGTGAATTTTCGGGAATGCGTCTTACGCGATCCTGCCCTATTGTAACTTATTTATTATTCGCTGATGATTCTCTATTCTTTTGCAAGGTCACGAGGAATGATTGTGAGCGAATGGCTAACATTTTACGGGATTATAAAGCTATCTCAGGACAAAAAGTCAACTTGCAAAAATCTTCGATTATCTTTGGAATGAAAATATCTAATCAGCGACGGAAAGTTTTGATGCGTGTTTTGGGAGTAACAACGCTTGGAGGGGGTGGAAAGTATCAAGGTCTACCAGAGCAACAACAGCGAAGCAGACTACATCAATTTTCTGGTCTCGTTGGCAAAGTTGGCAGTAGTGTTGATGGTTGGTATAACAAATTTCTGAGTCCAACTGGAAAAGAGATTCTTATTAAACGGTGACACAGGCGCAATCTGTTTACTATATGAGTTGTTTTATTATTCCCAAGACTCTTTATCACGATATGGACAGGATCTTATCTGCCTTCTGGTGGGGCAAAAATGGTCAAGGTCGGCGCAAAATCTCATGGGTTGCTTGGAACCAGTTATCTCTTCCTAAACGTGAAGGAGGACTAGACTTTAAAAATCTGCATTCGTTTAATTTGTCTCTTCTCGCCAAACAGGCCTGGCGGCTGTATTCTAACCCTGACTTACTACTAGCTCGTTTATATAAGGGTAAATATCATCATGGGTTATCGTTTCTAGACTCAAAATGTGGTCACATCCCTTCTTATGGTTGTCGATCAATACAGGCTGGTAAAGAATTATTACAGAGAGGGTTATGTCGTCGATTGGGGGATGGTAAAGATACAAGTGTGTGGTCGGACTATTGGTTACCTCAAAATCCTCTCTGCTTGGCTCAGGGTGCTCCTCTAGATAGTTCTCTAAAGATTTGTGATATGTGGAGGATGGTGAACGGGTATGGGATCATAATGTTCTTCGTGCAGTGTTAACACCACAAGACGCTGCACTGGCACAGACAATTCGTTTGTCTAAATTTGCGGGTAAAGACAAATTTATTTGGGTATACACATCTGATACAAACTATACTGTTAAATCAGGTTACTGGTTAGCCACTCACGAGCATGAATCACCTACATCTATCCTTGGTGATTTGATTTTGAAACAAGAAATATGGAAGCTACCTATACAACCGAAGATACAACACTTTTTATGGAAATGTCTTACCGGTGCTTTGTCGGTAGCTAGTCGATTATGCTCGCGAATTCAAAGTCCAATTTCTCTCTGTCAACGTTGTTGTGTAGATGATGAATCCATTAATCACCTTCTCTTCCAATGCCCACATACACAAGCTATTTGGCACTGTTCTCTGATTCGTGCATTTGATCATGCTCATGTTAATGAAGAAGATAACATCCGCGAGCTTTTGCATATAAGTAATATGCCTGGTTGTTCCACTATTAATCGTCTACTGCAGTTTTGGATTATTTGGAACATATGGAAATCTCGAAATCCTTTTATTCTTCATCAACAACATGGGCATCCACTTGAAGAAGCGAAACGAAGTCTACTTGCGGTAACTAAATGGTTAATGCTAATTCAATCTTGCTTCCCAAACCGAGAAGTTCTACTGTTGCACATACTCTTAAGCATTCCTTATGGGAGCCTCCACCTACTGATTGGTTAAAATGTAATTTCGATTGCACGTTTCGTATACAATCTAAATTTATGGGTGTAGGTTGGACTATTCGAAGCACTAGTGCGATGTTAGAATCAGGCTGGGCTCGTTTATCCAAGGTATATACGTCGTTACAAGCCGAGGCAAGCGGGTTTCTATATATCATACAACATGTTTGGTGTAAAGGCTAGCGTAATGTATGGTTTGAAAGTGACAGTAAGCTTCTCGCCAATATTGTTAATACCGGTGCGGATAATTCGGAGCTCGGAAATCTATTGGTGGATATAAGACATTGGATATGTCTCTTGCCATTATGTTTGCTGGAATACGTAAATCGGGAACGAAACTAGGTTGCCGAATAAATTGGCTGAACTTGTTTATAATGCTAGTGGTTTGTATGAATCTTTCATGATTCCACTTCTTTGGATGGTTTAGTATTTGTATTATCCCTATACCGTTTAAATAAAATCACATGTTATAAAAAAAATGCAAAGGTATGTATGTTTATATATATGTGAACATGTGCGATAGGTGAAAGAGAATAATTTGATGGTTATAAGTCATGGTTGGTAGTTAACAAAAAAATGTATATTTATTGATTAATTTTGTTTCCATGTTAATTGAATATCGTTTGTTATTTCTCAATTTTTTTATTTATTGATTAAAATATTATTTTTCATGATTAATTTAATTAATTTCTATGTTTTTAATCATCTTATTGAACTAAAATCATTGTATTTATGAAATTCAACACAGAATTTAAAATATTTTAGTTTATTGATATTTTATTTGCATGTTTTCAGGATTTGTTGAAAATTATTAGTATTCTTTTTATTTTACTCACATGAAAGTTTAATAGTCAAATAATTTGAAACAAAACTAATATTTGTTTTCGTGTTCTAATCAACACAATGAAATGTGCACCCCTCGCAAAAAATGATAACATATGAAATATGAAGTAAGATTAGAATCTAAAAGTTCAAACTTTGATATGATTAAGGAGTAACTATAACATGCCAAAGTGTTTTTTCTTCATTAAAATAATTATATATATATATATATTATTACAATAGAGACTTAGGTTATTTTTAGGAAATAATTTAGCCTTTCCATATGTGCCTCCATTAATGGTGTCTTGGACCAGAACATACTCCAACGACAACATGGATTGCCCAAAGCTCAGAGCCGATGGCGTCATCCAAGGATAGCCTTAGAATCTTCTAGATGAAACGTAGGTCGAAACTGTACAAAAAGGTTTGATTCAAACTGAATCAGGAATTAGTGTTTGAGTCTCAAACTTTGAGGAGGACGAAGAAGTCGAAACTTGAGCCTTACAGTCAGAAACTTTGTGGCGTGTTAATGTTTCCAAAACAGAATGTAGTGCTCAATAGCTAAAGTAAAACAACCGATTGTTTTTATCCTTAATGTATCACACAATATTGTAATCTTACTTTTTTGAAACGTAAAAGCGTCACAAGTTCATAAATAATAAAAATTGGGCACAAAATTTTGCACTACAAAAATCATATAAAATGATGATCTTAGTTGCTACAAATAAAGGAAAAATTGATGTCGGAATAAAGTGTAATTCATTTCGTGAAAAAAACAAAAAATTGTCAAAATAGTTTTACTTTGAATTTTTATAACTGATTGTCTTAAACTAAAATCTGAAAATTAAACCTAAAATCATAGCATGATTGATCTAAATTTAGATTATATTTTTAAATTAAATTTTTTTTTGAAGTTTAATTTAAAAACTTCGGTTATCATAAATCAAATTTTTTTAAAAAAACCCACTTCTCCAAATTTTAAAGGTTCATGAACCAAATGAGATGAAATGAAAAGTTTAATCTTGCAACTTAAACTCACATAAATGTGTTTCCTAGACATTGTAGTCTTCTAGACTTGATATTAAACATGAAGTAAACATTTTAACATGAATTTGTTAATAGTATTATTCATGTTATCCTTCTAGCTCTGAAGAACTTCTCTTTAATTGAAATTAATTCTGTTACAGCTTCACTTATTGGCATACGAGTTGCCGAAGATTCTTCTCAACATCGGAGTCCCACTTGAAAAATAATTGTCAAGCATCCGGACACATCGAAAACACGTCTAAAGACGCTCTCAAGAATTGATATATCGGCAATGTCGAGCACTCGCTCCGGCAACACTGACTTAGTGTAGTTGTGCAGAGTAAGACCTCCTACAAATAAGTCATTTGTTAGTCGTTTTTCCGCGAACATTTCCAGAATAAGAATTCCAAAACTATACACACCACCATGTATTGATGGTTGTGCTCCCATTCCATATTCTGTATCATAATGTAATGTCGCATAAGATTAGAGTTAGTACAAAAAGAAAATACTTTAATTTTTAAAATTGAAAAATTAATCTTTGTTTATAGAGAATTTTGAGTTAGTTGTGATAAAATTATAGATCTCCTAAAATTTAATCAATTTGTTTTATACAGTACAAAAATAACACGGTAGAGATTATTATCATAAATTTGACACAAAACTTTCTAATTTTATTTGTATTTTTCAGAAAGTAACAAAAGATTTTGGTCTTAACATTTTTTACATTTACTAAGATTTTATTAATGACATTTTTTGTGAGGTAATCTCAAACCCAATCACATTTAAAAAGTTAAGATTGTATGCAATATTATGTTATTCATCATGATTTAATAAAAATTTTTAAAATGAATATTAAAAAAGTTTGAACTTTTAGATGTATCTGGTGCAGCATTGGCTATGGTTCCTCTTACACAAGCAACGCTAAGTTGGTTGAAAAAAAATGTCCTCGTCATATTTGAGTAGCAACTAAACTAAACCAAAGTCGCTAACATGCGCAGTTAGATCAGCATCTAGAAAAACATTTTTTGGTTTCAGATCACAATGAGCTATTGGTTCGTGACAATGGGCATGACGATATTCCAAAGCTGAAGCTTACATCAATGGCTATATTTAGTCTTTCAAAAAGTGTGAAACTTCTCGAGGGCCAATTAATCTCTTCTGTATGCAACCACATATCTAAACTCCCATTTGGCATAAACTCATAAACTAAGGCTTTGAACTTATTTCTTTTGGAATCAATCCTAGACCAAACCATCATTAACTTCACGAGATTACGATGTCTTATGTCTTTTAACGACTCACATTCTGCAACAAAACTCTTCATTGCTCCTTTTCTTCGCAATTTTAAGTTTTAACAGCAATAACTTTGTTTTCACCAGAGAGAATTGCTTTAAAAACAATACCAAAACTGCCTCAACCAACTAAATTGTCTAAATAGAACCCATCTGTTGTGTTTCGAAGTTCTACATAACTAATTTTCTCATGAAATCCCCCTAAAGTAGAAGAAATTTTATTGCTGGTCTAGTTCTTGTTTCTTTTTCTAAACCAATATAGAGAAACTAAACCTATCAACAACATCACAAGAATGCTTAAATAGACCGCAATCGCAACTTTCTTCACATGAGATGAATGTTTTGTCCCCATTGATAATGCCGGCTTAGAACATGGATTTAGTTTCACTTCTTTGATGCCTCCACAAATATTTTTGCTTCCAAGTACTGAAAATGCATTAAGATTATTGAAAATTCTTTCTGTTGGTTCTTTCCCACGTAGATTATTAAATGATAGATCAAGATAGAAATTAGAATACTGAAACATGGAAACGTTTGCAAGATATAGAGGTATAGTTCCAATGAAATTATTGTTTGACAAGTCAATTTCTTCAAGATGACACCAGCTTATATCCGGGATGCTTCCATTAAAAGAATTGTCTTGCAGATAAAATCCTTTCATTGAGAAGCAATTACCGATACTCGGAGGAATCTTCCTTCAAATCTGTTGTTGAACAAGTAGAGGTGTAGTAATTGAGTGAGGTTTCCGATACTAGATGGTATCTTTCCTGACATTCTATTTGAAGACGCACCTAGCATTGGCAAACTTGAGAGCTTTCCAAGAATCAATTCAATGGGGCTGTTCAAACTCAAAAATTTTATATATAGATACATTTACACATACCCTTTAAATGGGGCAGTTCAATCACTACAATCTTGAAAGATAACTCAAATAGACGATGACGTGGTAGAGGCTTCGTGAGTGCATTGTCAAGTTAGTCTTTTGTGCGCATGTGCGAGCCTTGTAGTGAGCATGATTGAACATAGTCATGAATGAAATGGTTATCGAAAGTGATGTGTTCATACGTGAGTGGAATACAGTGTTGACACATAAGTAGGTGACACTGATGTTATCGAAGTAAATGGGAGAAGCGAAAATGAAATACCAAGTTTTGTAAGGAGGGAACATACCCATTTACGTAATTACATAAGTATATTTGATTACATAATGTATTGTAATAAAATATAATTAAACACTTCTTTATAGACAATATCGCACACAATATTTTTTCCATCTTTATTTTTGAAACCTTGCAAAATTTTTAAACCATCCGGAGACGTTACTCTTGATAATGCTACATATAATTGTCCTTGACTAAATACAAAATTAGGTAAATACAAACCAACTTTACTTAGACTTTGTCCTTGACTCTTATTGATCGTCATTGCAAAACAAAGTCTCCGGATGTACCTAAACCGAAAGGAATTGAATTTACTTAGGCTTGGAGACCATTCATTCATTATTCGTCCCAAGAAATTGAATTTCGAGATAGACCTAAACCGAAAGAAACCTGGTTCTGCTCCGGTTAACAATGAGAAAGATGTTTCTGAGGTACGAAAAGCGGCAAAAGCGTGAACAGATAGTTATCTTAAAGGGAAAATTTCTGCAGTAGTTGATGGAATTCATCATCTATCAGAAGAACTTGTTGATGAATGTTTCAACAATGGAAACTCTCTGAAGCCTGAACAATTCGAGAATCTTGAAACAGTAGTGGATAATATCAGCAAGTGGTTAAGGAAATTCAACTTGAACAAGACAAAAGAAGTTGAAACGATTAATGTGAAGCCATTACCAGAAGATTGGTCTACCTCTCAAGAAGTGAATCATAAGAATGAGATGACTCAGGTATATTCTTACGAATCATTTTTATAAACTTTTACTTATTTTCTCATCACAAATTCTTAACTTTTGCAGAGTATTAAGAACGTTCTTGTTTCCAAATTCTCTGATGAGAAAGAAGTAGAGGAGAACTCACGAGCTCAGATGTTTAAACATCTCTGGCTTGAAGCTGAAGCTGCTTTATGTTAAACAACTCTCATGGCTCGTTATCACCTAGTGAAAAACGAGCATGAACACGTATTACTTGATAAAGGTTCGTAACTTCTAAATTAAACCTTGTTTCTCTTTTACATGATATTCCCTATTTGCTAAAATGAAAATTAATATTCGCTAGCATAACTTTTGCAAGTTTTATTCAATATATATTTAAATTTCATATTAGAAAAAAAATTATAATTTAGAATTTTGGCGAAAAAAATCCTAAAGATGAATAAATTTGGTCAAAAAAAACTTTAAGATTTTGTGTTTCTGCGAAAAATCCCTCAATAATTTGGCAAAATTACAGGCATCTTTCCATCACTTTGACAAAGTGTAATTCGTGGGAGAAGATATAATTGTCTAGCATTATGACCTGTTATTATTTTTGCTTCAATAACAGATAACCTAAACGGGTGACAATTAAGCGTGCACCATTACACAAACCATCTCTTTGACAGATATTACGGATAAGCATTATAGGAGTATTAACTTTAAGACATAGTTTATACTGTGGAAAATTTGGGAATTTCATTGCATTTAAATATTCAATTGGATATTCAAAACTATAACCAATATTTTGATCATTAGTAATTGAATATGTACTTGAATACATTACTTGGTTACCATGAATCCAATTTAACATAATTTTATTAATCTTATTGATTGAATCATTTTTTGGTGTCAAGATTGTTCTTTCTTTAAGATAATTTATGTCTTTATAATTATCATAAAACAATGTATAGACATGATTTGCAATGTCACTTATGGCTTCATTAGAAGAGTCTAGCAACAAACTGTTATCAACGTATATATCATCTTCACCAGAGTATTAATTTGATTCATTACTAAATTTCTTTGGAGATCCATCACCAACTGTCAAAAGCCATTCTGCAAATTTAATTTCTAATGGGTTTTACTCGCTTAATTTTGGAAAGAACAAAAACTTGAAAGTAATCCCAAAGATAAGAACGATTTATGGATGCTAATATGCTCTCTTGTCTACTTCCTTGAGTAATTACAGGTAATGTTTGTCGGAAGTCACCACCTAATAGAATAGTTATCCCCCAAATGGTTTAGTATATGCTTCATCATCTTTAATAACCATTACATCTCTTAAAGATCTATCCAAAGTTTCAAATACAAATTTATGTGTCATAGGTGCTTCATCCCATCTAATTAAATCTGATTTAGTTATTAGATCTACCAACATAGTTCATGCTCTAATTTCACACACAAAATCTTCCATTAGATTTATAAGAATTTTAATACGTGAATGAGTTGTTTTACCTCCAGGTAAAAGCAATGCAGCAATCCATGGTGATGCTACATGAAGTACTATAATATTTTTGATCGAAGTTTGTTGATTATTATCTTGTAAACGAAAGCTTTACATGACCCTCTAGGACCATACAAAAAAAACGTTTTATTAGATTTATTCCAAACAAATTTAGATGGTAAGTGGACATAAGTTAAAGATCTAGCTAAATGATCAATTTTATTTAATTCAAACCAAGCCATAAACATACTTTTATGAATTTCTACATTAGATGCAACATCTTCTAAATTATCTGAATTTTGAAATAAATTGATTGTTGTCCTGGAAGAAGTAGGCTTAATCTTTGTACAACTGGAAATTGATGATGTATTTCAAACTTAAAAATTCGCCACATTTATTCACAAACCGATACGTAGCACCATCAAGATAATTCTCTATCTCATTGATATTACCTAAATTATCATGGCTACTATTATTTGGATCGGAACTACTTTTCTCTAACACAATGGTGGCTTTGTCAACTCCCTTTGTAATATACTTAAAGAGATATTTGATTGCACTTGTTTTGTTACAAAATTCAACATTTATATGTACATGAAAATGCTTTAATAGCTCTATATCATGAGGTACCACATAACCATTATGTAATTTAATATTACCTTTCACTACAAAGCTAGATTTTATATCTCTTCGTTTATCAATTCTCTATACAAGAGTTTGAAGGTTTATCACTTCCACAAGGTCCACGCATCATGTGTTGCTCAACTAATTGATAACCTTCAGAAGTTTCTAATTTGTTTGGCAATTCAGCTGACACAAACTTATCAGTATATTGGGAAGAAACACTCTCACACCCATCCTTCAACCATATAAGAATATGTGCATTGGGTAATCCGCGTTTTTGAAACTATATCGTATAAACAACTATATTAAAGAAAAAACAGGGGAGAACGATCTATTTCCCCAAGAGAAATATCATATATGATCAGATGTTTCTCAAACGATACCTTATTGCCAGAACCCTACGAAATGTAAACCTCGAGATTTGGTTACCCATAAACCGGCAAATTTCTCGGTTAATCTGGTTTTCCTTAGACCACAAAGCTCAACGGAATTAACCAGTAATCTTAACCAATTTTTACCCAAGTTAGAACCTGATTTACAACTTGTTTCTATCCGATTGTCGAACCTTGAAATCCCAAAAACACATTCGATCCAAAATCCCATTTCTCACATAGATCTCTAAGTTTCTCAACAACCTAAAATTCAAAATCGCGAACAGGAGACGAGGGGGTTGGAACAAGAGACGAACGATTGTTCTAGTTGAAGAGAGAAGAATGAACAGAGGAGTTGTAGCCATTAAGTTCTTCGCCATTGATGAGACTCTAAGAGAGCAAAATAAGAATAAGCTCTTGTTTTGTTTTCAATTCTATATAAAATTCTGAAATAGCCAAATTAATTTGTGATCTTAGTTGTGAGTCAAAGACCGACTCATATCAAATTATCAATCTCGCCACTAATTAAAGGCAAAAGATTTCTGCGTCCTTCAATCTTTCTCTATTCTATGATAGTTTCTATCTGCGATTTCTTTGACAAGCGCGTACAAAAATGCCCAACAGTCATACCGATGACTTAGACGAGCTTCTCGATAGTAAGTTCCCTGATTCATCGACGAATTTGATCCGACTTTTCTCGATTTTTACTCCCCCATCTATCATGATTGGTGGAAAGCTTTGTCTTTTAGCCTTTTTATAATGAGTTCGTTGAATTTTGGGGGTTTCAGGCGCTTGGGATGATTTCAAAGGTCTCAATCTTGCTTAAAGGTTGCTCCTCTTTCTCACTCTCTATATGGAACCGAATTTATGCCCTTTGATTGTTTTGTTAATCGAGTTAGAACTCTAAATTTCAATTCTAAGTTAGAGATTTATTGGTTTCTATCATCTTTGATTAGTTTATTGAGCTATACTATTGTAGAAGCGAATTAGAAGATAAAGAGGAGGGTAAGAAAATAGAGACAACTCCATTGTTGAGTGGGATTCAAGGTCTTGGAATGGGTTTACCTGATATGAGAGTCAAGAAGAAAGGATCGAATGTGGAATGGGGTTATGGATCGAATGTATTTTTGGGATTTTAGGGTTTGACAATCAGATAGAAACGGGTTGTAAATCGGTGTCTAAATTGGGTCAAAATTGGTTAAGATTACTGGTTAATTCAGTTAAGTTTCATGGTCTAAGAAAAACCAGATTAACCGAGAAAATTACCAGTTTATGGGAAACCATATCTTGAAGTTTACATTTCGTGGAGTTCTGGCAATAGGGTATTGTTCAGGACACATCTGATCGTATATGATATTTCTCGTGGGAAAATAGATCGTTCACCAAAAAATAGTTTTACAACATTACACGATTAGCTATTATATTTAGATCAAATCATTATGTTTTAAGATTACATACCTCCATTAATTGGTCCAATTTTTTTTTTGTTTAACTAGATTCATCAATTCGTCTAATTTTATATGAAACACTCGCGATTCAATATCAGGTCTATCATTAGCTAAACTATCACCAATAATTTTTAAATATTCTGTAATCTCATTCCACTTTGGATTGGTTGTCATTGTAATAAACAAATTAGGAATTCCATAAAATCGACATAGTGCTATTGCATCTTGATATTTTTCAGCCATGTATCTTGGACTTCGAGTAACTGATGTTGGTAAAACAATTCTTTTACCAATACTACATGGATCATGACCACCTCTAGTAATTGCGTCTTTGACATTATTATAAACATCTACCCTTGTCTTTTTTTATTTAATCTTATATAGTTTAACGTGTTAGATTCTATTGAACTAAATGCATCTACAACATATTGATGAAACAATCACCCACTTTTCACAATAGTAAAACCTTGATTTTCCCTACTTTGAATGCGATATATATAATATTCAGCCATTGTTACATATCCATTTTCTTTGATTTGTGAAGAATGATTATTATAAAGTATTCCTTCAAAAAACCCAATTTCTCCATATGGAAATAATAAAGGATATTGTAAGGCCATATAGAAGGGATGTGTGGTTTTAATGCGTTGTAAATTACTTGATTTGTGATGCAATAATATATCCCTATCATCCATTGTGGAAGAAAAATCTCCAACTATCAAAGCAACAATTTTGTTACATGATGGAAGATTGTATTGTCTTTTTCTTTTATCATAACCAACCATATGAATTTTAAACTCTTCATTTTCACCACTTTCATATCTATCTCTTGTTCTTCGAAATGTTTATGCAAGAAGATTATGTTTATCAACCATGTCAATCAAGGAAGAAAGGAGGTTTTCATCCAATGTGTTATTTTCTCCTCTTTTCATTATTGATAATCTATTTTCCAATTCATGTGATGTATCATATATGTACATTTGTGCAAATTGTGGTTTTTCGCCATCAAGTGGAAGAAGTGATCTAATACTATGATAATTTTTACCATGAACCTTAAAACAATATGGACCTGAAGAATTAAGTATTGAATAATCTATATCATCACCCATGGAACAAAAAGAAAGCATAAAATTATACATTCTCATATTATTACGAAAACTAAGTGAATCACATAATAATTTTTTCAGCAAATAAGGAGGTTCTTGTATATTTGACAACTTCACACGTCCTTGTTTACTACATATTGAAAACTTTGGTTGTTTACTTTTAGAATCTTTTTTGGTGCTTTCGGTTAACCAAACCAATGCTCGTAATACTCACATCTCCCTAATTAATTTTTATTACCATTTCTTGTCTTACCAATGGTTCTACCTAAATTAGTTAGAGTTTAGAAAATATATTTTGTCAAAAAATTATTATATCAAAATAATATATAAAATACATTCTTTACAAAAATATTCTTGATCTTCTAATTGCCGTTTGTATTTTTTAATATTTTTTATTAAATATAATTCACTTCCAAAGTTATATATACCTACTGTTCATAGATATAAACATACAATAATGTAAGTTCACAACACACGATTACATACACGCAATAAGTTAACAACAAACGACGATGATGAAATTATGGTGCTAAACGACCCCAGGATTACAAATGCAAGTTCAATTGAAAATTTAGACACATCATAATTCCAAAAAAGCCCAAAAAAGACAAAAAAAAAGTTCTTCAAGAGTACATTTTGTCTCGATTAAAATGAAGGGCATATTATGTTAATTCCAAATTTTGCAAAATATCATTTGTCATTTCCCTTTGGTTTTAGAGGAATTATACAAAATGCCCTTATTCAAGCTATTTTTTTGCAAATTTCCCCTTTTCTGAGGATTTACCAATTATACATTTGGATCTATTGTTATTGTATTTTTGCAAAAAAATCTTGAATGGAGAATTTTTAAAAATCAATTATGTAAAATACCATAATTCAATACGTTTTTACAAATTTTTCATAAAGTGTGAGAGTATACCACTTATAATGTTGGGTATATTCTTAGGACATTTTTGCAAAAAAATGCATGAAGTAGGACATTTTTGCAAAAAAATGCTTGAATGGTAGCATTTTTGCAAATCCCTTTGGTTTTATTATGATAGATGAAACGTAATGTTTCAGTAAAAACACACTTAACGGAATTCTTAATGATGCTTAATTTTACGAACTTTAAAATTGAAAGTAGATTATTCAAAATTTGAAATTTTGCATGGTAGAATTTGCCATTAACCACAAATTAAACATGATAAATAAAACTATATTCTAAGAGTTAATTTTTTTATCCTATTCATTTAATAAATGCAACCACATTTACCCTAATCCTTTAATAAATGCAACCATTTTTACTCTAATCTTTTAATAAATGCAACCACTTTAGGATAAATAAAAATTTAATTTTCAACATGAAAAAAGTTTAATTTTCAAAAACACAATAACTAGTGTCTTTTGGTTTCCCTATTATCACTATTCACTACTACCACCAAAATCCTCCGTTTTCTTAGAAAGTAAGAAGCTTTTTTCAACCATGGCGGATCCTCCTCTTCATTCTCCCATCACTCCACATTTCTTCAAGCCACTTCTTCCTGGCTTCACCGACCACCTCATACTCTTCTTCTTCTCTTCTCTCTCTACTTCTCTCTCTCTTTCTCTCCTCTTCTAACGAATCTAGTACAACTTTTTTACAGGACATTCCTAAAGCGTTCTTCTCAAAGCACATAAAGGGAAGCAACAATGGCAATACAGCAAAGCTGAAATCTGATGCGTCAGAAATAACATGGGAAGTGAAGATGAACGGTCGGAGACTATGTGACGGCTGGGAAGATTTCGCAGTGGCACATGATCTCCGAGTTGGTGACTTTGTCGTTTTCAGACACGAAGGAGAAATGACGTTTCATGTCACTCCTTTTGGACCAAGCTGCTGTGAAGTTCAATACGCACCGTTTTGTACAAATAACGAGGATACCACTGATGATGCTAGTAAAGAGTTATAAAAGAATTGCTCTCTTTTATTAAGTTTAGAAACTACACAAAACTAAACTCCCAAAACTCTCTCGTCTCCTTACAACTCAATAGAGACAAGTTATATAGGAACACCACGGCTTAGGTTTTCCCATTTCACCTTACAATGAAATTAAACAATTCCCTAATTCTAATTAGGCAACTTCCTAATCCAAAATAGAGAATATCATATTTTCCCTTTTCCTTGAAAGTAATAAATGTGGAAGATTATCCAACATTCTCCCTTGTAATCTTCGACATGTCTTGAACTCCAATCAA
>KE150763.1:64007-74284 GCA_000411095.1 Aethionema arabicum
GGACCGATTTTTGTAATTGGTCCACGTAAAAAAATTTTTTTTTGACTCCCGAAAATTTAAGTTATTCAATATTTCTTTCAAAAAATGTGTTATGACCCCCCTAAGAAAATTTTCTGGCTCCGCCACTGCACATATATATACACAAAACCGAAGAACACACATAAATCTTGATTAATAAAAATATAATATAAAGAAGTATGTGATTAATAAAACCATTTGTCTAGAACGACGTAAAGTGGTTTAAAAGTTAGGTTCACATGTTTTGCATATTTTTGCCAACATGAGGTTGCGTCGCACGTGGACGATGCAAAGTAAACACACACTCTACCGACATCAGATGCACATACGATACAAAGTCGACGCTAAAAGCGGACGATGCAAAAGTGATGCAAAGCAGACGATGCAACGTCGACGCAAAAGCCTCACAATTGGTCTAAAAAATTCTATAAATACACGTCTCATCTCATTTGATTCATACACCAAAACCAACACCACAAACAGAACATCTTTAATAATATTTATAATCTCATCACGTGGAATAAACTAGCGGCGGGAACTGGCATATACGAGTTTCAGAAATGGATATCTACACATAAAGATCCGGACGAAGTGGTAACAAAAGAATTCAGTGATGGTCTTCAAATATTCATGTATCAAGCGGGTAATTTACAAACAATATTGGAAACTGGTATGATGCTTTGTCCTTGTCGTAAGTGCAAAAATACAAAATATATCCGTGTTGAAATATCGTCAAGACATTTATACAATAGAGGGTTTATGCCACATTATTTTATATGATATCAACATGGAGAAGGATATAATACGATGAAGCGTGTAGTAGTAGTAATTATAAAGATGTTAATGATGAACTTAATATTGTCTATGATAGGGCAAACCGATTTAATTATCACCCACATCATGAATATCAAGCCGATCATTATCAAAATAGGTTTCATGATATAAGTAATGATGCATTGCACGAAACCAATACACCTGCATATAATATAGTTGAAGAATCCAATATAGATGCAAAAAGGTTTTATGATGGTGTAGAGAACGGCTATCAAAATTATCTGTAGCGTCTAAGCTGATGAATATAAAAACCGATAATAATCTAAGTGAGAATTGCATGGAGCAAATTATTGATCTATATAACGAGGGTTTACTAGAAGATAATGTATTTGTTGACTTGTACTATGAGATACAAAAGTTGGTTTGTAGTCTTGGTCTACCTTCTGGGATGATAGACTGTTGATAATTGTATGATTTTTTGGAAAGATGATGATAAGTTGCAGGAATGTCGATTTTCTAAAAAACAAAGATATAAACAACAAAGATTAGCCGGAAAGAGTAAGGTAGCATATCAGCGAATGTGGTACATGCATATTATCAATAGATTAAAACGGTTGTATCACTCAGAAAGAACATCTGCATCAATGAGATGGCATGGTGAACATTCACAAACAGATGGAGAAATTACTCATCTGTCAGATGCAAAAGCATGGAAACATTTTCAAATGGTACACTGACTTTGCTAGTGAGATTAGAAATGTTTACCTTGGTCTATGCACTGATGGATTTAGTCCATTTGGAGTGTCTGGTAGACAATATTCATTGTGGCCCATAATTCTGACACCTTAGAATCTTCTTCCGGATATGTGTATGAAAAGAGAATTTTTATTCTTGAGTATCTTGATTCCTGGTCCACATCATCAGAAGCGTTCCATTGATGTTTTCTTACAATCTCTCATCGAAGAACTAAAACAACTAAGATACAACGGTGTGCGTGCGTCGGTGAATGTGGGGGCAAAATTCACTAATTCCCGCCATGTCTCCACCACCAAAGCCAATACCAACTCCATCAACACCTAGTGTTGTCGAGGATTTCCAGACGTGTCGTGCTCGCGTTATTAGCATTCTACGGCAATCAAACCACAAACGAATGGATAACGTAGATCCAAGTAGATCTCCGAAGACGTATTGGTAATATTCTATTTCTTTTAGCATTTCTAAATTATAGTTATTACAATAATTTTTAACTTCAAGTTTGACGTCGATAACAAAGTTATGCGTAGTGTTTCCGATGTGATCAAGGACTATTTTATGGAACCACGCGCTAATTTGACTCAAACGCCTCAACACTCAAAGATATATGGTTTGAGTCTTTCGCGGTAATTTTTTAAAAAAAATCTTATAACGCGTTTTTTTAATACAATTTATATTTGAATTTGATGTTACTTAACGTTTTTTTCCAGAAAAAATGGCATTAGGATGAAGCCATTACAAATATAGTTAGAGTTGCATTTGACGCGAAAGCAATAAAACACTTATGTGGTACGGAACTAACAGGAAAAAGGAGTGGAAAAAGAAAAGAGACATTGCAAACCCACCCCACCTATCAGATACAATTTGGCAGGGGCTTGCCCGGAATTGGTTGGATCCTTAGTCACGGAGTCGAGCTATTAGGTGTTCAACTTCAAGGCTACATGTCGACAAAAATGCTATTGGACCTCCGAAACGCACCTCTGGCCAGACATCGTTTGCTAGAAGACGACTTGCATTGGTAAAGATTTACATTTCTTTAAAGATTATTTAGAATTTTTTTGTCTAACTTTTAAAAAATTCTTACATAATTTTTTTTAGGTGCAAGACGATGAGCTTCATCCTATTGTGGGTGTGTTGGTCGCAACACACCAGGGGCAGAATGGCACTTTTGTGGACTCTTAATCGCAACACGTTTATAATGAGGTGACCGCAAGAGTTACCGACGACAATCGCAACTTTCACCAAGAGGAAGCTCAGTCCAATCGGAAGGATTGTCAGTAGCTCAGATGGATAAGATTGTATATGGAAAGAGCTCTGTCAATCCCGACCCGACCGTGGGCAACAAGAGGACCCGGTCAGGGGCCTCACTGGAGATTTGAAGAAGTTTCTTTTTTTTGTCTTCTACGCGGTTTTACCTAGGGCTTCATATAAATACTCTTTAAACTGATTTGTAACAAGTGTGCACCCCTAGAGATTGTTCTTGGCAACTTGTTCTTGTCTTTTACATCGTTTTCATTGTTTTGGAGATTGTTGTTAAGGATTCAGAGTTTTAACGACGTTTTAGCAGATAATTTCTTTCCCTACTTTTTCTCTTTACTTTTACTCCAATTTACTTATGTTTTTCTGCACTTTCATAGCTATGTTAGACCTAGTTATGTATTCGTAGTTCCCTCGTTTGGATGTAGGAGTTTTTATGAAATTGTAGGATGTTAGTTAGACACAAATAGGTATGGCTTACATTCGGTCCTTTATCTAATCGGCGTTCTTAATGCTTAAACTAGCTTGATCACCTAGTTTACAATAATAGGTTAACCTGGATTACCAGAAGTTTGTAGGTTACTAGAACATACATTAGGTGAGCAATGAAATAAGGTCAACGATAGTTGAAGGCTAAGGACGATGTTGACATATCATTCTCGTACTTAATGCATGCTAGCAAGTTTAGATCTTGGATTGTGAGAGTCCTAGTACCCCTGGCTTGTTTAGGATTAGAGATCGCGATCACTCCCCGAGAGGGAACCGGTGTTCATTTATCGATGAGTCTAGACAGATCTTAATTGAACCTGAATAAGTGTTTAATTCGTCCTACGTTCTTCTGCAAAAATCTCGAAGTCCTAACACTCTTTATATATTATTTACATCGTTTATTTACTTTGCTTTCTACTAGTGACAAGTATGAATCCACCCTAGTCGTTTTCTTTTCTTAGCTTGATTTAATACTTGAGGTAAAAGAAGGGCACCGGAAGAGTGGTTTGATACTCTTACTTCCCGCTACATCGCTTAATTACGTAGTGATGTCAAAGTTAAGGAAACCTCCTTTCTTTGATCTGCTAACAAAACCCCTAATACCCCTATTATCACTTGCCTTGAAGCAATGGATCCAGAGCTCAATGACGATCACATTGACTGAGTTTTTTATATGTTATTACGTATTTTAGTTTTATGAACTTTTATATTACGTATCTGGTTGATGACGACTCAAAGTCGATTCAAAGTTGCGTCTACCTGTCTAGCTTCAAAGTCGATGCAAATTAGCGCCGTCTTTGGAACGCCTTCCTGGCGATGCAAAGTTTGTGTCATCTTGAAACAAGCTTTTTCCAGTTTAATTAAATCCAAAGATTTAACTACCAAAGTAGTATTCTAAGGGTCGAACCTCAAATTCCTATTGTACACTAAGGGTTTAAAGTTAAGATTTAAGCTAAACGGTTTGAAGATTGTTTTGGGGCTTTTGAAAGTTTAAACTAATGAAATTGAAAAGAAACTAAGTTGATGAAGTGTTCATTCAAGCACTTTTTGAAAAATACGATAGAGGACCCAAAGATATACAGTAGAACCTCTATAAATTGATACTCGATAAATAAATAATCACGATAAATTAATAAATTCTTCCGGTCCCGACTTGGGACAGTGTAAAAGTTAACAAAATTTAATAAAATAATAAGATAATAATTTATTTTGAGTTTCCTTTGTAATTATGGTCCCAATAATATTATAAATTAATAAATATGATATATAAATATATTATATAAGTATATAAGACAACTAGTAAAATAAGATTTTAATATTATTTGTTACTCTATTATCAAATAACAATTAATACAAATTATCATATAAGACAAAACATAAAAATAAGAAAATTATAACAATAAAATGAAAGGTTAATATTTTATATAATAAATTGAATATTTACATGATGGTGTAGTATAATTTTAAAGAGATCAATATAACTTTGACATATATTATTTTTCGTAAAACGAATATTTTATGAATTAATTTCATAAATTAATAATTATTAATTTANTTTGATACTCTTACTTCCCGCTACATCGCTTAATTACGTAGTGATGTCAAAGTTAAGGAAACCTCCTTTCTTTGATCTGCTAACAAAACCCCTAATACCCCTATTATCACTTGCCTTGAAGCAATGGATCCAGAGCTCAATGACGATCACATTGACTGAGTTTTTTATATGTTATTACGTATTTTAGTTTTATGAACTTTTATATTACGTATCTGGTTGATGACGACTCAAAGTCGATTCAAAGTTGCGTCTACCTGTCTAGCTTCAAAGTCGATGCAAATTAGCGCCGTCTTTGGAACGCCTTCCTGGCGATGCAAAGTTTGTGTCATCTTGAAACAAGCTTTTTCCAGTTTAATTAAATCCAAAGATTTAACTACCAAAGTAGTATTCTAAGGGTCGAACCTCAAATTCCTATTGTACACTAAGGGTTTAAAGTTAAGATTTAAGCTAAACGGTTTGAAGATTGTTTTGGGGCTTTTGAAAGTTTAAACTAATGAAATTGAAAAGAAACTAAGTTGATGAAGTGTTCATTCAAGCACTTTTTGAAAAATACGATAGAGGACCCAAAGATATACAGTAGAACCTCTATAAATTGATACTCGATAAATAAATAATCACGATAAATTAATAAATTCTTCCGGTCCCGACTTGGGACAGTGTAAAAGTTAACAAAATTTAATAAAATAATAAGATAATAATTTATTTTGAGTTTCCTTTGTAATTATGGTCCCAATAATATTATAAATTAATAAATATGATATATAAATATATTATATAAGTATATAAGACAACTAGTAAAATAAGATTTTAATATTATTTGTTACTCTATTATCAAATAACAATTAATACAAATTATCATATAAGACAAAACATAAAAATAAGAAAATTATAACAATAAAATGAAAGGTTAATATTTTATATAATAAATTGAATATTTACATGATGGTGTAGTATAATTTTAAAGAGATCAATATAACTTTGAGATATATTATTTTTCGTAAAACGAATATTTTATGAATTAATTTCATAAATTAATAATTATTAATTTACCGATAAATTAATATCTCGCTAAATTGATAAATTTCTCTAGTCCCAACGTTATTAATTTATAGAGGTTTAAGTGTAATTGGTATTTCTCACAAAAGGACAAATTTGCAAAAAAAATATTTGAATTAGTGCATTTTGCATAATTCCTCTACAAAATATCAATAATTACAAAAATTTATTTGTCTTTTTTAAAATTTTATTTAGTTTTTGTACAGAGAAAATTATGTATTCTTCCCTTTTTTAATCATAATTCAAACGCAAATTTTTAAAAATAAATAAATAATTTAACCTAATTTCTTTTTTTTGAAATATATTCAATAATTTCAAAGTTATTTTTTTTATTTATTTTTATCTCATAGTGCGTGGAATGAGAAAAAATGTTTATCCTTGTCTTTAGACATTAAAAAATTAAAAATCTTTTACAAAATATATAAATAATTTAAGATATTTTATTAATTTGGTTAACATAATATATCTCAAAAATCAATCGGGGTTAAATTTAAATTTACGTGGATAACTATTTTTTTATTAGTTAATTTGTTATGTTTAAAAATTTGTTATGTTTAAAAATGTACTCTCAAAGAAAAGGCAAATTTGTAAAGAAAAGTTTGAATGAGGACATTTTGCATAATTGTTTTGATTTGCTGACTGGATATCAAATTCTTGATAATATATGTTTTTAAAACTCAACAGATTTCTTTTAAAATTTGGAGAAAATTAAGCATCATCTATGAAAAACTTTGTGTCTTAGGCAAAGTAAAATTTGTTTTACCAATTCCCTCGATCAAGTCTGCATGACCTGATATGGTATTGACAATTATTTTTGTCGGTTTTAAGTTAGAGAAAAACATTTTGTTCTTCAGGATAGTGTGCGTCGTTCCACTATCTAGTATACAAATTTCTCTTAGTATTTCGTTACGCAATTTTCCGTTGTTGGTCATTTCTAAAATGTATAGATGTTAAATATTCAAAATAATAAAAACACACATAGATATTATTTCATTAAAAATATTTTACATAAAACATTTGATAAAACGGTTTTAGAAAGAGGCATAATCAAAAGATTATTCATTAGTTTTATTCCACATTTGAAACATACATCCTTCCAATTATAGGTTTTATTCTTTTTGGGTGCTTTCCCGTTTGATGTATTTTTAGAGCGGTCACGTTTGTTGGGCTTTCTACCTTCAGAGTTATAACTTCTTCCTCGACCGCGACTGAATCGAAGACCACGACCCCGAAATGTTTGATTCTCTCCCCTTTGATATTTCACATCCACAACATTCACTTTTGGGAATGTTTTGGATCCCGTAGGGCGAGCGTTGTGGTTTTTGATTAGCAATTCATTATTTTTTTTCTGCTATCAGTAATGCCACTATGAGCTCAGAGAATTTTGTAAAATTGCAGTTTCGGTATTGTTGTTGCAATACATATTGGTCCTTATGTAATGTTGTGTAAGTCTTCTCGAGCAAATCTGCTTCAGAGACAGACTTTCCACAATATGCCAATTGGGTCACTATCCGCAATATAGCGGTGTTATATTCTGAAACCTTTTGAAAGTCTTGGACCCGAAGAGTATTATACTCGTCCAAAGCGTGGGGGAGAGTAATTTTTTTTGGTTGTCAAACCTATTTTTCAAGGCTTTCCACAACTCGTTGGGGTCTTTTAAGTGGGCATAATCATGTGTCAGATTTTCATCGAGATGTCTAATCAGAAACATTATAGCTTTTGCCTTTAGTTGATCAGACATTTCATTGTTATCTTTTATTGTGTTCGATAACGCTTCTGATATAAATTGCAGTTTTACCAAATTAGTCCATGCAACATTATTTTTCCGAGTTACTTTTAGCACCGAAAATTTAAGTTTTTTGATATTTGTCATTTCGTTCTAAAAAATAAAAACAAACAACGTTTTATTAATTTTATTAAAACGACAACTTAGTTTAAGATGCGAAAGCAGCATCAACGATACATGCGACAATGAAGAAAAATATTGCAACAATTAGTCTAAAAATATTTAGGTGAAAGTCAAACGATATTAACGACGTGAACAACGTAGAATCGGTGGAAAATATTAAAACCGCGATAGCGATGATCATCGCTTCGATGGAAGCCAAAAATCCGTTAACCACTTTGTTTTTCTTTGAAAGAAAGTTTAAGAAATTTTGGAGAGATTTTGAAATAATTTTGGAGAGATTTTTGAAATGATTTTGTATGAAAAAAATAAATGAGAGATAAGTGTATATATAGATGAAAATACTCCTCATTAGCCGTTGGAGTGAGAAAAATATTTTGAATTTTTGTCTTTTTGTCGTTGGAGGGGAAGTAGGGGAAAAAGTTATCTGTATAATTTTTTTAGTTGGTATGATGAAATTCGGTTAATTATAAAATTTAATACTTTATAAAATCCTAAAATTTTGTGTTTTAATTTGAAATTAATTTTTTGTTAAAATAATATAGTTTCTATATAATTATTTTAGGTGGTTTAGTCGTTAATTATAAAAACAAATAAATAATATTGCGGAAATTTAAACGTTTCAAAAAAATAATAAATAAATAATATTGTGGAGGGAGGGAGGGGTGTCTAACCTTCCACTAACAAATAATAACAAATACATAATATTGTGTGGAGAGGGGGGAGGGTTTTAACCTTCCACCAAAATAATAACGAGTAAATAGTATTGTGGAGATTTTAACCTTCCACATATATAATAATAAATAAATAATAAATAGGAGGTATAACCTTCTACGTGCATAATTAACAAACAAATAAAAATTAAACTGTTAGCAGTTAGGAGGCTCTGCTTTCCATATAATAATAATAATTTTAAATAACAATTAATATAATATAGAAGCATTCGTGCTGATAACATGTTATAAATATATTATTATTATTATGGACAATATTTATTTCGGGAGAACCTTACCGCTGGGATTCAAAAAGAGAAATCTGTAAAAGGCAGAAGAAGAAAGAAAATGGAGATAAACTTTATTATCAAAGTTATAATATATGTGAAGTACATACAATACGTTTGTCATCGACTGCTTTTATATAAAATATATAAAAACATAATCATGACAGTGGGGTCCAATGCAATTAATATATATATATATAATTTTATACATTATGGAAAGACTTTTTTAACAATTTTAAATTTGTGCATATATATGTGCGGGCATACTCTAGTAGTATATAAGAAATTGAACACAACAAAGAAATTCATAATTTAAATGGAATATATTCGACTATAAATTATTTGAATTTGAACCGAACAAACATAAAATAATATTTGGAATGTATTTAAAAAATAAGTTGAATATGAGATAACTAATTTAATTTAAAACTTAAATAAAATCTCAATTTAAAAAATATATTAATTTCTTTAAAATTGATTATAACAAAAAAAAATTGATTGTATTCACCAAATTCTATTTGTTCAACGTTTTCATCTATGCTCATAATTTTGGAAATAAAATATAAAATTTCCATTTGTTTATTTAATTTAGGCTGAATTTTCTTTTCATATATTATTTTCAATGTAACCGTTAGTAATCTAAGCACGATTGTGGGATACCAAATAAGTGTCTAAGACCATAGCATATAATACTATTTTCTTTTAATTTTCAATTGAAAACTTTTTAATAAATATATTTTAAATTTTGTCCAATAGTTGTGTGACATGTGTGATTAGAGTTTTTCTAAAAACATCTCCAACAGAGGGTTGTTTATGAACTCTTAGAACAAAATTTAAATAAAATAACTAAATTAATATTAGAAAAAGTTATAAAAAATCTTAGCTAAGAGCTTCTACTTCTCTCTCTTACTCTCTCTTTCTTCCTATCTCTCTGTCTACCTTTCTTCATTTTTAATTTTTTAGTTCTACTTCTCTCTCTTTCTTCCTATCTCTCTCTACCTTTCTTCATTTTTAATTTTTTAGTTTGAAATTTAGATTAAAATTAAATAATGAGAACCTTATTTGAGGTTCTCACCATTGGAGATGGTCTAAGAATCTTTTCTCGAGAGATACCGAGACTTCCACTTCAGATGCTTTAAAATCTTTTACTAAACTAGAATTTCACCGTACTTTGTATAATAGCTTTAAGACAATTATTTTTATATATACGAAACCATACAATCATATAAAATGTAATTTAACATCATTTATTTAGGATATGAATAATTTTAATATTTAATTTGAATCAATTTTAATACACGAACTTATTTATATGGTGGTCCAATGGTTGTTCTTTCCCTTAGAAATTGTTTTTGCTCGAGTTCGTTCCCACATCATGGGTCTCTTTCTATTTTTTGCCTTCTTTTCCCTCTGATGTACTTTTTTTTTTCACGCTCTTTTCCTTTTTTTTATAAGATTATATATATATA
>KE150763.1:85374-96100 GCA_000411095.1 Aethionema arabicum
TTAAGAATTCTCCTATTCAAGTTCTAAAGAAAATCATAATCTAGCTGGGAACTCACTGGTTCAAGGGCCACGACCGCGCGCCTAAATGGCGCATGGTTGTGCGCCTCATGTCCAGAAGCTGGGAATGTCACTGGTCTAAGGGCCACGAATGCGTGCCACATTGGCGCACGGTCGTGCGCCTCACTTGCAGAAAATGACAACTGCTCTGTTCAGCTCGACACGACCAGTCACCACACATGGCACACGGTCGTGGGCTGCAGTAGGAAATGAAGAAACTTTCATTTTCTTGCTTCTTACGTGATTGTATCTAGGGTTTCATGTATATACTCTCTTATTTTCGTTGGCAACAAGTGTGCAACCATAGAGGCTTGTTATTGGAGTCCTTGCTTTGCCTTTGCACCATTTGGAGATTTGTAGTTGACAGCCCATTAAAATAATGACAGCTCACACTTCCAACAGAATGCAACAAAAAAGCTTCTCCTTACCAATTGATTCCTCTCAGTAACAAATTCGGTTGCCTAGGATCTACAACAAATTCAGTGTGATGATGAGACATGGAAGGATCCGAGTCGTTGATTTTCAGTAGAATTGAGTATACATTCTTAGTAATGAAATGTGAGAAACTTATGTTTTGAAGGTTTAATAAAAGTTTAAAATCTCCATGGTTACAACCTTCTAAGCTTCTCTTTTCTGCTTTCATGGTATCAGAGCTTAGGTGCTTTCTCTAAGTGATTATTATGGAAGGCTCTAATACTCTTCTCGTTTTGAGTATTTTACAATGTGTCACACTTAAGCTGACAGAGAAGAACTATTTGCTCTGGAAAAATCAGTTCGAATCCTTCCTCCCCGGTCTGCTATTGCTAGGCTACATCACAAGTTCAGAGGCTAAACCTCCCCTTACTCTCATTACAACAAATCAAGGCGTCACTACACAAGCTCCAAATCCAACCTATAATACATGGTATAAATCTGATCAGATGGTGAGGGCTTGGTTACTCGACTCACTCTCTGAAGATATCATGGAGGAAGTGTATCATCTCACCACATCTTGTGAGGTATGGTCTACCTTATCTAAGTACTTCAGTAAGGTTTCTACATCAAGATTGTTTGAGTTGAGAAGGAAACTGCAAAATCTTGTTAAGCAGAATAAGACTATGGTTGATTATCTTAGAGAGTATAAAGGAAATGTGATACTTTAAGTTCTATTGGCCATCCTATTAGTGAGCATGATAAGATATTTGGTGTTCTTCATAGATTAGGAAAATAATATCAGGCAATCATCACTATGATTGTGGGTTCTCTTAAAAATTATCCTGGACCATCTTATGAAGATGTTGTGTCTCAGCTTATCAGTTTTGATGATTGTTTGCTTGCTTTTGAGGCATTTCTTGCTCAGGTTACACCTCAGATTGCTTTCTATGCTTCAAACAACAATGATCTTCGTGCTATAAACTCATATTTCTCTACTAACCGTGGTCGTGGAAGTTATACATCACGTTATGATGGTAACATAGGTGGTAGGGGTGATTATTCAACTAGAGGCAGAGGATTCCATCAACAATCCTACTCCTCATCTGATAATCAGACTAATAACAGACCCACTTGTCAGATTTGTGGACGTACTGGTCATGCTGCACTCAAATGCTTCAAGCGTTTTGATATTCACTTTTCAGGAGAGCCTGTTCCTACTGTCTTGACTGCCTCCAAGCAATTTGATCTTGAATCTGTCAATTATTCTGGACAGGAATGGTATCCAGACTCAGGAGCATCTGCTGATGTTACTAAGTCATCCACTCACTTGTAGGAGGTCACACCGTACTCTGGTAATAACTTAGTCATGGTAGGTGATGGCAAGTTCTTACCAATAACTCGTGTTGGCTAAGTCCCATTGCAGACTACTATAGGTACCATTTTATTAAAAGATGTTCTTGTCTGCCCAGATATTTACAAAGTCACTTGTCTCTATATCTAAGCTTACCACTGATTATCTTTGCTCATTCAAATTTGACGGTAATGGTGTAATTGTTAAGGACACACTCACACAGACGCTCCTAACTCAAGGACACAGACGTGATAATCTCTATGTTCTGGATAACCCTGCTTTCTTGGCATTGTACTCTAACAGTGTGATGGAGGTGGAGAATTCAGAAGTATTGCATTCGTTAACCATCTGACTAAGTGTGGAATTATGCAATAGATATTATGTCCTCACAACTCCTCAGCAAAATAGCATTCCTGAGAGGAAGCACAAACACATCACGAAGCTCGGCTTATCGATGCTTTTTGAAGCTAAAGTGCCTCTCCAATACTCGGTAGAAGCATTCTTTACAACAAGCTTTCTCAGTAGTCTGCTGCCATCAAGCTCTTTAATAGATAAGAAGAGTCCTTTCACAACTCTGTTTGATAAACCAGTGGATTATTCATTTTTAAGGACATTTGGATGTATCTGCTATCCATCTCTCAGACCTTACTCTACTCATAAGCTTGAGCCACGATCATTGAAGTGTGTCTTTCTTGGTTATAATGACAAGTATAAAGGTTACAGATGCCTCTATCCACCATCTGGTCGAGTATATATTAGCCGTCATGTGCTCTTTGATGAAGGTGAATTTCCTTTCTCAAAGGAATACTCATCTCTGCATACAACAGCTATTACACCTCTGTTATTTGCCTGGCAAAAAGGTTATCTTCCTTCTCAGCCACCAGCTCCAGTCTCTATACCTGATATTCCTGAAGATTTGACACTTAATCCTCCCCAATCTTCGCCTTCACAAGCTCCTATTCAAGTAACAGAACCAGTAAATATTCCAGAACCAGAAAATACTCCTTTATTTACTGATGATGATTTCCCACCCTTGAGGACTGACTCTACCACAACTGCAGCTCCTACTCACTCTATGGTTACTAAGGGTAAAGATGGGATTAGAAAGCCTAATCCAAAATATATAATGCTGGTATCTGCTCCTGTAACAGAACTAAAATCTGTCAAAACTGCTCTACAACATTCTGCTTGGAAAGCAGCTATGGATGCTGACATTAAATCTTTTATTGATACTTACACATACTCTCTTGTTCTTTGTACACCAGATATGCATGTTTTGGGCTGCAAATGGGTGGTTCGTACAAAGCTGAAAGCTGATGGTTCTCTGGATAAATTGAAAGCAAGATTAGTGGCTAAAGGCGTTGACCAAGAAGAAGGAATAGAGTTTGTTGAAACATTCAGTCATGTGGTTAAAACTGGTACTGTTCGAATAGTATTGCATTTAGCTACTACTATGAGTTGGAAACTTCGTCAATTGGATGTTACCAATGTTTTTATCCATGGTGATCTAGCTGAAACAGTATATATGAGACAACCTCCTTGATTTATTGATGATCATAAACCTAATTATGTGTGCAAGTTACATAAAGCAGTTAATGGTTTAAAGCAGGCTCCAAGAGAATGGTTTAATAAGTTCAGTAGCTATCCTTTGGAATTTGGATTCACCTGTAGTCTTGATGATCCATCATTGTTTATTTTTCTCAAGGATGATGACATTATGATTCTACTCCTGTATGTTGATGACATGGTTCTTACAGGTTACAACATAATCTTATTGAACAGTTATTTCAGGTATTACATAGGGAGTTTAAAATGAAAGATATAGGAAGCTTGAGTTATTTCTTGGGAATTCACGTACATACTCATTCTAGTGGTATGTTTTTAAATCAACATAAATATGTAGAAGATTTGTTACAAACTGTTGGTATGGCAGATTGTTCTCCAATGCCAACACCATTACCTTTGCAGTTAGACAGGGTTGCTCATCAAGATAAAATGTCTGTTGAACCTTCTTATTTTCGAAGCTTAGCTAGGAAATTACAGTACTTAACTCTCACACATCCTGACATTCAGTTCTTAGTAAAGTATGTTTGTCAGAAAATGCAATCTCCTTGAGTATCAGATTCCAATCTTCTCAAAAGGATTCTTCGTTATTTGAAGGGAACAACCGACGATGGTCTTTCTGTTACAACAGATACTACATCTTTTCCGAGTGCCTATAGTGATTCAGACTGGACAAATTGCAAAGAAACCAGAAGATTCGTAGGTGGTTTTGTTGCAATATCATTCTTGGTCTGCTAAGTAGCAGCCTACTGTCTCTAGGAGTTCAACAGAGGCTGAATACATGTCCCTCTCGAATACAGCAGCAAAGATAACTTGGTTGAGATCTTTGTTTCAAAGTCTTAGTGTTTCACAAACCTCTCCTCCTCTACTCTACTGTGATAATTTGTCTACCACATATCTTACTGCCAATCCGAAGCTTCATGCTCGTTCTAAACATTTCGATGTTGATTTCCACTATGTTAAAGAACGAGTTTCTCTTGGTCTCTTAGAAGTTCAAGACATTCCGGCTCATCTTCAGCTTGCCGACATATTTACTAAGTCTCTCTCCATTACTGAATTCAGTGAGCTCAGGTACAAACTTGGAGTGTGTGTACCACCCACACCAAATTTGTGGGGGAATGTAAAGGATGAAGATGAAAATTCGGTTCTCAAACCGGAAATAACAGAGTTTGGTTCAACGGCTATGGCAGAAGTTTTAATCAAAAATTCAAATGTTTCAGTCCAAAAAGAAGATATTTACAAGCCCATTAAAATAATGACAGCTCACATTCATCCTCTCAGTTTGTCGTCTTCTCCAACGGAATGCAAGCTTCTCCTCACCAATTGATTCCTCTCAGTAACAAATCTGGTTGCCTAGGATCTACAACAAATTCAGTGTGACGATGACACATGGAATGATCTGAGTTGTTGATTTTCAGTAGAATTGAGTATAAATTTTGTGCAATGTCATGTGAGAAACTTAAATTTTGAAGGTTTAATAAAAGTTTAAAATCTCCATGGTTACTGCCTTTTGAGCTTCTCTTTCTGCTTTCAATCACATTAATTATACATTTTTTACCCAAATAATTCTAACAGAAAGTACACCAAAAGTACATAATTTGTTTACCCTAAACCGAATCTAAACCATACTTAAATCACAACCACAAAATTTTAATCAAACTCTAGCTTTGTTCTTAATTAAACCCTAAATAAAAATATCAAGCTAAAATTAAACATGATTAAGCCTAAACCAAACATTTAACTCTTCATCACCCCTAGTTCTACCTATTAATCCAGAAATTATACGATTAACTAAACCCAAAACAACAATGTAAGCAAATTCAAACCCACCCCTAAACCGAAAAAAGTCATAGATTTACCAAAAGAAAGTTAACATAAAGTCATAAATGTTCTGTTTATACTAAAAGAGAAATTCTCTTAGGTGTCAATCAAACCTAAATTTTCTCACAATTTTTTACAAGTTTTTTTATTTATTTGAAATCTTAATTTTATTTATTTCATTAATATTTAAATGTATTATTTATTTAACCCACGCAATATTCAAAAAATTCTATTTTTAAAATTTTAAACTATATTTAAAAATTAAAAAAGATTTCTATAACAATATACATCTAAAAGATTATGCATGAATTTATTTTTTTAGAAAAATTGTTTTGATCAATTTTAATAACTCAATTTAAATTTTAATAATATCTAAAGTAATTAATTAATTGTTACGTTTTATTGGGAACAATTTTTTTCTGCTTCCTCTATATAATAAAGACGGCTCATTTTTCATTTTTTGTCGAGCTTATTTTGTTTCAACGTCATTAGTTTTTAATTAATTAGTTATTTTAGTACAACTTTTTTTTCAGTTTTCTCAATTAACTTTTGTTAATGGTATTTATGCAGTAGTTGGGCAAAGTGGCTCCTAAGATTTGGTGATTTTCCCATAAATTACAAGGAAATCAAAACAAAAAAAAAAGGTGAAGAAACACAAGATAAAACAACATCTGATCTCTTAGATCCTCCTCCCTTATATTTCGACTCTAAAAGGTATATAAAGAACAAAGTTTAGTCCATCCAATCTTTGACCTTGAGAAGCAGGTTTGGATATCCATGGATATACCACGATGTAAGGTATTAACCTGGAGGTATCTTTGACCTTGATCTTCCTATCTTGGCAGATTTTCGTTACTGAACTATGGTTTGAAAGATGTTGTGAATATGCATGCTTAAGTGTGGAGAAGCTTTGGAAGGAGAAAGAGTGTCTCAAGAGACTGAGATTGAGAAAGAGGGTTTGAGAATCAAATAACAAGAATCAAACGACACAATCTTTGTCGTTTTGATTAAAAAGAACAAAATGGGTTTAAAGACATAAACTGAAGCTTTTTCTGTTTTTGCAGTGATAGTACACTGACTTCGTGGGTTCTCAAGGTGATCTCTGATCACAAGAAAAAGTCAAGAGGCGTGCTATTGCAGACTTAGAAGTCTCATTGTTCAGTCTATACGTGTGTCTCTCTCCTTTAGTTGTATTTAGATGCATCTAAAGTCTTAAGAAGAAGACAAGTGAGAGAAGTGAGTTTAAGAGAGAAACAGAGTATTCTTCTTGTATTAAACTCCTCAAGGGTTATTTGTAACCAAGCTACTTAGTGAATGTCCAAGCTGAAACTTGGCGAAGACTTAGTGCTACTAGGTCTTGGTAGTGCGAACTCGTAAAATCTTGGTGTGTTCTTCATTAAGTATTTCAACTCTCAAAGATTCAAACTTTAAACTAGTAAACCATAAGCTAAAGCAACAAGATGCTTAAAACTTAAAACAGAGCAAGAACATGAAATACTCTTCACAAATTGGTATCAGAGTTGTGGTTGGAGTTTAAGGGTGCTATTTCTTCTCCTGGGTTCTTCATCTGTGTACAAGAATGTCATCATGAAGAGCAGACGTTGAGAAGTTTGATGGCAAAGGGGACTACACACTATGGAAAGAAAAGATTTTAGCTCACCTAGCTATGTTGGGTTTGCTGGAAGCTTTGAAGGAAGAAGAAAAGGTTAAGGATACAGTTAAAGACACGGTTAAAGACAAGGATTCAACTGAATCAGAAGAAGAAGCATCTTCTAAGTCCAAAGAGAAGGATGCCATGGACGAGAAGAAGAGCATGGCTAGATCAACAATCATTTTGAGTGTTGGAGATCATGTTCTCAGGAAAATCATCAAGGAACCTACTGCTGCAGGAATGCTTAAGGTTCTAGATCAGCTCTACATCTCAAAGTCACTACCTAATAGGATATACATGAAGCAAAAACTGTATGGTTTTGGGATGAGTGAAAGCTTGAATGTGGAAGAAAACATCAATGAGTTCTTGAGGACGGTTTAAGATCTGGAGAATCTGAAAGTTATCATCTCAGATGAGGATCAAGCTATTCTGCTCCTCATGTCTCTACCTAGACAGTTTGACCAGCTTAGAGACACACTAAGATATGGAAAAACAGCTCTAACCTTGGATGAAGTAGTGAGTGCTATTTACTCAAAGGAGCTTGAGTTTGGTCAAGCAGGAAAAGGGAGGAAAAACACAGGTGAAGGTCTATTTGTGCATAAAGATCAGAGAGAAAGAACTGAAACTAAGGAGAAAGGAGATGACAAACCAAAAGGTAAAAGCAGATCCAAATCCAAAGGGAAGAAAGGATGATGGACATGCGGTAAAGAAGGCCATTTTAAGAAGCAATGCTACATCTGGAAAGAGAGAAACAGAGTATTCTTCTTGTATTAAACTCTTCAAGGGTTATTTGTAACCAAACTACTTAGTGAATTTCCGAGCTGAAACTCGGCGAGACGTAGTGCTACCAGGTCTTGGTAGTGCGAACTCGTAAAATCCTGGTGTGTTCTTCATTAAGTATTTCAACTCTCAAAGAGTCAAACTTTAAAATAGTAAACCATAAGCCAAAGCAATAAGAAGTTTAAAACTTAAAACAGAGCAAGAACAGGAAATATTCTTCACAAATTGGTATCAGAGCTTGATGTGCTTATTCTCATGGTTTATGAAGCAAACTCAACCACAGATGAAGAAAAACAGCTGTGGATACTTGATACTGGATGTTCATTTCATATGACTCCAAGGAAGGACTTGTTTGAAGAACTGACAAAGATATCTACTGGGAAGGTAATAATGGCTAATGACACATATTCAACCATTGAAGGTATTGGTACAATGAGATTTCAGAACCATGATGGTACATCTCTTTCTCTTACAAATGTGAGATACATTCCAAAGATGTCAAGGAATTTAATCTCACTAGGAACACTGGAGAAGCAAGGGTGCTCGTTTCAATCCAAAGATGGAGTTTTGAATGTAATCAGTGGGTGCAGAGTGATGATAAAGGGTAGAAGAACAGACAGTTTGTATGTGTTGCAAGGAACTGCAGTAACTGTAGAAAGCAATTTCACAGAACAGGAAGATGAAACAAAGATTTGGCATAGTAGGCTTGGACACATTAACCAAAGGGGAATGGAAATTTGACCCAAAAAGGGTCACTTCAAGCTGGATAAAGTTAAAGGCTTAGAGTTCTGTGAAGATTGTGTCTATGGTAAAGTTCATCGTGTGAGTTTTGGTTATGCCAAGCATGTCACACAAGAGAAGCTGAAATACATTCATTCAGATAACTGGGGAGCTCCTTCAGTACCCTTATCACTTGGTAGATGTAAGTACTTCATCATGTTCATTGACGGTTACACAAGGAAAGTCTGGATCAGTTTTTTGAAAACCAAAGATGAAGCTTTCTCAAGCTTCACTGTTTGGAAGACTTTGGCTGAAAAACACTCAGGGAAGCAAGTCAAAACACTAAGAACAGATAATAGGCTGGATTCTGCAACAAGGAGTTTGATACATTCTGCAGAGATCAAGGGATTAAGAGACACAAAACCTGCACTTATACCCCTCAACAGAATGGTGTTGCATAACGGATGAATAGGACAATAATGAAGAAGGTTAGGAGCATGTTAAGTGAGTCTGGCTTAGGGAAGATGTTCTGGGCTGAGGCTGCTTCAATTGTTGTATTTATGGTCAATAGATCACCATCCATAGATTTTAAACTATCTGAGTTCAAATGGACTGGTTCAGAACAAGAATTGAGAAGTTTGAAAAGGTTTGGGTGTATTGTTTAAATTCATTCAGATCAGGGAAAGCTGAATCCTAGAGCAAAGAAAGGAGTCTTTGTAGGATATCCTAATGGTGTTAAAGGTTTAGAATATGACTGTTAGAAGAGAAGAAGTGTGTGATCAGCAAAGATGTGGTGTTCCATGAAAAACAGATGTTTAAAGAGACAAAAGGAGTTCAAGAATCTGAGGAAATAGAGACTGAACCACAAAGAACACAAGCTAGCATCTTGCTAGATGATTATAATAACCAGAAAGAGCAACAAGAGACTGAAAGCCAAGCTGATGAGTTTCACAGCCTAGGAACATATCATCCCTTGAATGAAGAACTTGATGAGGAAGATCACTGGTCAGAAATAGATCATGATCAACCTGGTATGGAGTTACATGACTATCTTCTAGCACGAGATAGAGCTAGAAGAGAGATCAGACCACTAAGGAGATTTGCTGACTCAGGTGAGTCTGGTTTTGCCTATGTAATGACTAAAGAAGGAGAATTGCCAGAACCATGTGATTATCAGCAACCTTCACAAGACCAGAACTGGAAAGATTGGAAAGCAGCAATGGATGAGGAAATGAGATCACTGAATAAGAACAATACCTGGATTCTAGTTCCTAAACCTGCAAAACAAAAAGTAATAGGCTGCAAGTGGATTTATAAGAAGAAACCAGGAATTGACAACAGTAAGAAACCAAGATTCAAAGCTAGACTAGTTGCAAAAGGATTCTCACAAAGAAAAAGAGTTGACTTTCACGAGATTTTCTCTCCAGTTGTGAAACATGTTTTCATTCGGTTGATGCTATCAATAGTAGCTTACTATGATCTGGATTTGGAGCAAATGAACGTTAAAACGACCTTCATATATGGTAATCTGGAATAACAAATTTATATGAGACAACCAGAAGGATACATCAAACCAGAGAATTCACCGAAAGTGTGCTTGCTGCAGAGATCCTTATACGGTTTAAAACAATCCCAGAAACAGGATTTTTGTCCGGTTTAAATAAATCCAAAGATCTAACTACCGTCGTAGTATATCTAAGGGTCGAACACAAATTCCTATTGATGCACTAAGGGTTTAAAGGTGTATTTTTAAGCTAAACCAATTGGATGTTGTTTTGGGGTTTTTAAAATTAAAACTAAAACAATTGAAATGAAACTAAGTTGGTGAAATGTATGAATTAAAGATGTTAGGTTAGGAATTCATTTGGGGTTTTGATTAAGAATTCTCCTATTCAAGTTCTAAAGAAAATCATAATCTAGACTCAACCAATTTGAACTTGATTAGCCCACTCTCATGGTACTAATCACTATTTCATTCAAATCAAACTCCTAAACTCTCATTTGGGTTGGTTTGAGTGAAATGCTTTGAAATTGGGGGTTGATTTATCCACACTTGTCTTAACTCAACTCTCATTGGCTAAGAACAAGTGTTTCCCTAATGTAGATCCAATAACCCATGAGCTTTTGGCACTATGAGGTTATTTGGGTTCTAAATCTAGGAGATCAAGCTAGATTTAGCCTTGAGAGCACCATTAGGGATATATTTTGCAATTAATTAACTTATTTGAGGTTTCCTAACCATGCATTTTTCCCAAATTTCACTCTAACCCAACTTTGGGATCTACTCAAGCATGTTTAAAGCAACTAAAAGAGAGATTAAGCAATAGAAAGCATTCATAATGATAGAAAATGGAATTAAAGATGAAATT
>KE150763.1:98366-109666 GCA_000411095.1 Aethionema arabicum
AACTTACTATTTATTCAAGGGCCACACAGTCACTTGATTTATTTACACTAATCATGAAATTTCTAGAGTGATTATTGGTAAACTTGTTAAACATAGGCAATAACTTTTAGCTTGACTCTTAAACCTTGAGACCCCCAAACTTGAACCATTCTATTCTACCCATTTCTCATAAGCAATTTGTTCATAAGTTCACAATCCCTCCTAGGTTAGCCGATGTAGCTAACACTAACGAAAGAATGAAACTTCTCGCTCTAATACTTGCGAGGTTTTGCATATGAAACATTATCAAAACTGCCTCACTCAAAGAGATTTGTTGAAAAATGGTTGAAAATTATTTTGGCTTGGGTTCAAATGGGGTGGATTTCAAAAAAAAGAGTGAAAATTCAAAAGGTTTTGAGAAAAGATACATGCATACAATCAAGTCTTGTAAACGAGACAATTAAGTTCAGTTTTAAGGTTCAAATTTTCTAGGGATAGCTTTCAATTCACGCAAACATTCGCACAAACAGTGAACCCAAAAATGCCTAAGCATAGTGAAACTAGGTTCCACAACAGTTCATGTAATCCATCAAGTCAACAAAGCACTAATAGTGAACCTATCTAAAGAATCTAAATACTAACATCAATGTAAGAATAAAATCATTGACTCCCAAAATCATTGTACACATGTGTTCTTAGACACGGAAATCACAAAATTTTAAAAACGACCAAAAAAACTCAAAAGAAGAAACAAAACAAATAAAAACATTAGCAAACAAGTGCCCTCCCCCAAACTTACTTCACATCGTCCCCGATGTGGAAGTAGATTTAGAGAAGAACACTATAAAGATAAATGAGGAGAAACAAAAGAAAAGACGAAAAGTGGTACCTAGTGGGTTGCCTCCCACTCAGCGTTTTGTTTAAAGTCCGTAAGCTCAACTCATGTTCCTTGAAGCTTCAAGGGAACAAAGGATCCTGGAGTGTCACAATAGCAACTCCTTCAATTGGATCTCCAGCAAGGTACGTTTTTATTCGTTGACCGTTAACGATGAATTCTTCTCCATTGGTGTTTAGCAATACCACAGCTCCATAGGGACAAACTTCTTTTATTCTGAATGGTCCACTCCACTTAGACCTTAGCTTCCCTGGAAAAAGTTTCAAACGAGAGTTAAACAATAGGACTTATCATTTGGTTCAAAGTTCTGAGAGATGAGTTTCCGATCATGGATTTCTTTTGTCCGCTCCTTGTAGAGTTTGGAGCTCTCATAGGCCAAGTGTCTAATCTCCTCTAGCTCGTTCAGATGGATTAGTCTCCTTTCTTGAGCTGGTTTCAAGTTGAAGTTCATTTGCTTGATGGCCCATGCCGACTTGTATTCAAGCTCCAAAGGAAGATGACAAGCTTTCCCATAAACTAAGTGGAAGGGAGTGGTGCCCAAAAAAGTTTTAAAAGCAGTTCTATATGCCCATAGAGCATCATCGAGCTTCGTAGACCAATCCTTCATGGAAGCATTAACCGTTTTCTGCAAAATGGATTTGATCTCCCGGTTTGAGATTTTGGCTTGCCCATTAGATTGAGGGTGGTATGCTATGGAGACCTTGTGGTGTACACCATGTCTCTTGAGAAGGTTAGCGAAAACCTTATTGATGAAGTGAGATCCTCCATCACTACTCACGGCTCTTGGTACTCCAAACCTTGGGAAGATAATGGAGTTAAACATTTTTAAAACCACTTTGGACTAGCAATCGCCTCAACCCACTTTGAAATGTAGTCCACCGCTACAAGTATGTACACATTCACTCCGGATCTGGGAAAAGGGCCCATGAAGTCGATACCCCACACATCAAAGACTTCTAACTCTAGAATGAAATGTTGAGGTATTTCATTCCTTTTACTCATATTTCCTTGTCTTTGGCATGTGTCACACCTAGAGATGTAAGCGTGAGCATACTTGAACATGGTGGGCCAACAAAACCCAGCTTGAAGAACCTTGGAAACCGTTTTAAAAGTCGCAAAATGTCCAGCTGAAGGAGAAGAGTGGCAATGGGCTAGAAGTTTAGGGACCTCTTCCTCTGAAATGCATATTCGAAAAGCCCCATCAGCGCTATGCTTGTAAAGGAAAGGGTCTTCCCAATGGTACCGCTGGACATCCCGTAGAAACTTCTTCTTTGCGTGCCCAGTGAAGTCTTTCGGTTCTTGTTCAGCTGCAAGAAAGTTGGCGAACTGATGAAACCAAGGCAAGTGGAAAGCTGTACAACCAGTGACAAAGACCTCCTTAAGGTCACAAATCTCTATAGAGTAGACATTCTCTTCCGGCAAGCTGTCATTGATTAAAGAACCTCAGCTTCTATCTTCAACCGGGACAAATGGTCGGCAACTCCATTGTCCACTCCTTTCTTGTCTTTAATCTCCATGTCAAACTCTTGTAAGAGTAGGAGCTAACGAAGGAGTCTTGGTTTTACATCTTTCTTGCTACTAAGGTACCTCAAAGCAGCATGATCCGGATGAACAAACACCTTAGAGCCAACCAAATAAGACCGAAACTTGTCAAATGCATAGACAATAGCTAGGAGCTCCTTCTCTGTGGTAGTGTACTTGCATTGAGCCTCATCCATAGTTCGGCTTGCATAATACACGGCATGAAGCTTGTTATCCTTCTTTTGACCTAGAATCGCTCCTACCGCAAAGTCACTAGCATCCGTCATGATTTCAAAGGGAAGCTCCCAATTTGGTGGTTGCACAATCGGAGCACTAACCAAAGCTTCTTTGATCTTCTTAAAGGCTTCAAGATAATCCCCATCAAAGTTGAATTTCACATCCTTGTATAAGAGTTGGGTTAAGGGTCTAGGTAGCTTGGAAAAATCCTTGATGAACCTCCTATAAAACTCGGCATGCCCCAAAAAGCTCTTAACTCCCTTAACCGAATTTGGAGAAGGTAGGTTGATCATGACCTCAACCTTGGCTTTGTCAACTTCGATACCATCTTTAGAAATCCGATGCCCCAACACTATCCCATCCTTTACCATGAAATGACACTTCTCCCAATTCAAGACTAGATGTTTCTCTTCACACCTTTTCAGCACCCTACAAAGATTAGATAGACAAAGTGAGAAGGAAGACCCATAAACTGAGAAATCATCCATGAAAACCTCTACTATGTCCTCAATCATGCCCGAGAAGATGGACGTCATGCACCGCTGAAAAGTAGCAGGTGCATTGCACAATCCGAATGGCATCCTTCGATAGGCATAAGTCCCATAAGGGCATGTAAATGTGGTCTTCTCTTGATCATCCGGGTGAATGGGAACCTAAAAGAAACTGAAATATCCGTCTAGAAAACAATAGTAGGCATGGTTAGCAAGGCGTTCTAGCATTTGATCAATGAAAGACAAAGGGAAATGATCCTTTCTTGTAGCTAAGTTCAGCTTCTTATAGTCCACACACATTCGGTGACCCGTGATAGTCCTAGTGGGAATTAATCATTCTTATCATTAGTATGACCGTGATCCCCCTTTTTTTGGGACTACATGCACTGGACTAACCCACCTACTATCTGATATTGCATAGATAATTCTAGCTTCTAGAAGTTTAAGGATCTCCTTTTTGACTACCTCTTTTAGATTTGAGTTTAACCTAAGTTGGTGTTCAATAGAAGACAAAGATTCATCCTTTAAACGTATCCTATGCATGCATAAATCTTGTGTTATACCGCTAATATCATCCAATGAGTAACCTAAGACTCTCCTATATTTTCTCAATTCGTTCAAAAGTAGGTTTGACTCATGTATGGACAAGTTAGCATTAATGATCACTGGATAAGTATAATCAACTCCAAGATAGGCATACCTCAATCCGAATAGTAGGGGTTTTAACTTTACCTTATGTGCCTTGAGCTTGCACCATGGGTCTCCAAGAGGAGAGATGGGTTGAGTAGAGGATGAAAGGATGTCTTCGAGGCTTAGTACTGGAGTAGTCTTGGCAAGAATAATTCTGGTGTCCAAAAGCTTGGAGTACTTGGTAGCTTCCTCATTTGAGTATCCATACTCCCTTGCTTCCTTAGTAAGGGCAAGCTCCAAAGGGTCTTCAACAAGAAGCTCATCGGTTATGGCAAAGCAAGACTCCAATGGATCATCAATTGAGAAGATTTGGCCATCTAACATCAGCTTCTTGAGCAACCGGTCCATTTGAAACTGCGTCTTCATGTGTCCCAAGTTGAGGTCAATGAGACAATTCTTGACATCTATTATGGCACCAGCTGTGCACAAGAAGGGTCGTCCCAATATCAAAGGATCCTTAGAAACCTCAGCTACCTCAAGAACCATAAAGTCCTCTCGAATCAATGCATGCCCAACCTTCACAATGACATCTTCTAAAACCCCTATCGGTTGTCGAACGGAACAATCGACAAATACCAAAGCTATCCTTGTGGGTTTGAATTCGGAGAAGCCTAGTTGCTTGGCCACTGAGAAAGGCATGAGATTTATGCTTGACCCCAAATCACACAATGAGCAAGGGAAGTTTGTAGTCCCAATATCAACCGAGAACACCATTATCCCCGGGTCTCCTAGTTTCTTAGGTATTTTGCAAAGTAAGACCGAACTACATTCCTCCGTCATCATGACAGGTTCATCTTCCTCCGTGAGCTTGGAAGTAAGCATACTCTTCATTGTGCTTCGCATGAAGGGCATTAGATTGATAGCCGTGCGCAATTTGCATTTAACTTCTATCTCTTCATGCATTTCCTTGCATTTTGCTTCTTCTAAACTCTTCTTTGTCTTCTTACCCTTGGTTGGATATGGTACCCTAGGTGCATATACACGAGTTGGGGTGGAGGCTTTAACGAAACGGAAGTGGCAGACTCGTGAATTTCGTCGTCCTTTTCCGAACTGGGGTGAATACCGATCGGTTTTTGTAAGTGCTGGTCCAGTCTCGACGAAATCTCCTTCTTTTTGGTTGTTTCCATGTCCTACAAGATCAAACAACCCAGAATCAGTGGTGTCCTCATAGTCCTCAAGTTCAATTACCTTTTGCGCTTTAGTGGGACTCTTCTTATGGGACACCAACTCTCTCCCACTCCTCAAGGTGATGGCATTGACATTTTCATGGCATGGGTTTCCATCAGGACGACCGGGAAGTGTTCCTGGTTGTCTTTTTGTAGCCTCAACATGTTGGGCTAGTTGAGTGTCCATTTTCTTCATGTGGCTCGCAGGAGCTTCAACCTTGGTGGACAACTCCTCAAATTTTCTTTTGTCGGCTTGAGAGTTTGCTAAGAGTTGGTGTAGCATCCCCATCATGTCAGCTTGAGGGAAAGATTGTGGTCTCGGAGCACCATAAGTTCTTGTGTTTGTAGGTTGGTAGGGAAGTGGTTGGAAGATAGTAATTGGTCGTGGAAATCCTTGGTTTTGATTTTGAGGTGGTGGCAAAGGAGGAGGGATGTTGGTGATGAATTGTGGTTGCACTTGTGGTCGATAGCGTTGATCTTGTGGGTTCTCCACATTGGGGTTTCTATAGGATAATGCATTGGTCCTATAATTGGAAGTGTAACCTTGTTTAGATCCTTGTCCATTGACATAGTTTACTTTCTCAGTTTCGAAGCTCCCTTGATCTTGTTGCTCCATCTCATGAACTTCTCGCTCATTTTGATTACAAAGTTCGGAACGTAGTTGGCTCAACTACTTTGTCAAATCAGCCATTTGTT
This sequence comes from Aethionema arabicum, assembly GCA_000411095.1. Taxonomy (NCBI): domain Eukaryota; kingdom Viridiplantae; phylum Streptophyta; class Magnoliopsida; order Brassicales; family Brassicaceae; genus Aethionema; species Aethionema arabicum. The sequence continues at coordinate 104,042 of KE150763.1, forward strand.
CAGAGTCCACAGCACTCACTCCTTTGGTTATATCGTACTCCACACTCCGATCCGCGTTACTCTCGGCTAGATTGTTGATCAACTCGGTTCCGGAGGCTGCATCCTTGGTCATAAAGTTTCCATTGCTTGCGGTATTAAGTTGATTCTTGTATTCCCAAGAGATACCATCATAGAAGATGTGGAGAAGTTCAGTTTGGTTGTATCCATGGTGTGGACAATCTCTTTGGTAAGACTTGTATCTCTCCCACGCCTCATTAAAGGACTCTCTCAAGTGCTGCTTGAACGAAGTGATCTTGGCTTTAAGGGAAGCAGTCTTGGATTTGGTGAAGAAGTGATCCAAGAAAGCATCTCTAACAGCTGACCATCCCACGAGGCTTCCCGGTGGTAAAGATTGAAGCCAACCCATGACTTTACTACCAAGGGAGAACTCAAAGAGCTTGCACCTAATGAAATCTTGTGGTACTCCATTAACTCCTTGACAGCTGTTTATCTTTTCAATCCTTTCTATGTGCTCCATGGGATTGTCGGTTGATAGTCCGAGGAAAGGAGTTTGGTCCACCATGTTGAGGAAGTGGGATTGATTTCAAAGTCATGGCGTTGGATGGGTGGTGGCACATTGGCTGAACGCTCCGAGTAATAAGCATGAGGACAGAGTATGTCGCCCATAGCGGGTGGTGGAAGGGGTTGAGGTGGATGTGGAGCTGGTTATCGGCGAACCTCTTGGCGAAGATCATGGAGTTCACGCATGAGACCTTCGACAAGAACAACAGTTGCTGCAGCGGTGTTGTCATCATTAGCGGCCATGGTAGCTTGGGCAGCTCAATTTCTTCGGGTTGCTCGTTCTTGTTGGCCTAGCTCTTCGTTAGTGAAGGAGATAAGAGGTGCAGTTCGATTGCTACGTCGTGGCATACACCTGAAACAAGACAAAACAAAGCAAAAGAGACAAAAGATAAGTGGTGTTGAGTTGAAAAAGTAACTAAGACCAAAAGGCAACGAATGAGGAATTCGGCAACGGCGCCAAATTAAAACAGGATTTTTGTCAGGTTTTAATTAAATCCGAAGATCTAACTACCGTAGTAGTATATCTAAGGGTCAAACACAAATTCCTATTGATGCACTAAGGGTTTAAAGGTGTATTATTAAGCTAAACCAATTGGAAGTTGTTTTGGGGTTTTTAAAATCAAAACTAAAACAATTGAAATGAAACTAAGTTGGTGAAATGTATGAATTAAAGATGTTAGGTTAGGATTTATTTGGGGTTTTAATTAGGAATTCTCCTATTCAAGTTCTAAAGAAGATCATAATCTAGACTTAACCAATTTGAACTTGATTAGCCCACTCTCATGGTACTAATCACTATTTCATTCAAATCAAACTCCTAAACTCTCATTTGGGTTGATTTGAGTGAAATGCTTTGAAATTGGGATTGATTTGTCCACACTTGTCTTAACTCAACTCTCATTGGTTAACTACAAGTGTTTCTCTAATGTATATTTAATAACTCATGAGCTTTTGGCACTATGAGGTTATTTGGGTTCTAAATCTAGGAGATCAAGCTAGATTTAGCCTTGAGAGCACCACTAGGGATAGATTTTGCAATTAATTAACTTATTTGACGTTTCCTAACCATTTTCCTCAATTTCACTCTAACCCAACTTTGTGATCTACTCAAGCATGTTTAAAGCAACTAAAAGAGAGATTAAGCAATAGAAAGCATTCATAATGATAGAAAATGGAATTAAAGATGAAATTATAAGCATAAAAGAGTAAAAGCACTTCACTACACAAAGAGTTGTCAAATCAAGCTTTGAATCTCCATAAATATCACTTGGAGGTTTCAAAACACGAAAATGGCAGAAAAGGTTGCAGAAAATTAGCGATGGGTCTAAAAAATAAACCCTAAAAAGTATATATAGTCTCCTCAAAACGCGGAGTTTAAGCAAAATTAAAGACTGATTACAAGCTGAAGTTCGGCCGGACTCAGAAGATGTTCGACCGGTCTATTTTGATCCGCGACTTTGGCTGACTTCTCGTACAGGAACGTTCGGCCGGATTTTCTGTGAGTTTGGCCGGACTTTCTAAATCCGCAGCTTGACTAACTTCTCGCACAGGAAAGTTCGCCCGGGCTTTATGTGAGGCCGGCCGGACTTTAATGCCAAGGCATTTTGTCTTCATAACTTGATCGCGCTCGGCTGGGCCTTTCCGAAAAGTGGTTATGGGCCACGTAGTTACTTACGGTTCAAAAGTTATGGCCATTTGAATAATTGATCATCATTTCGTCACTTTTCACCTTAAAACTTCAACTGAAGCTCCAATATTCGCTCCACGTCTTCTTTCACCTAATAACCCCTTAAAAACAAGAAAATATTAGAAAAACGAAGGAAAACATCGATACTAAAATAGCCAAAGACGCATTATATCAATCTCCAAGGCAATGGAACCAGAGATTTTACTCATTTATGAGGAACTCAGGTTTCAGCAGAAGCAAGTTTGATACTTGTGTATACTACAAAAGGATAACAGGTCAGATTGGTGTTTATCTTCTTTTGTATGTTGATGATATGCTCATTGTGTCACAGGACAGAAAACAGGTTCAAGAATTGAAGAAGAAACTAAGTTTGGAATTTGAAATGAAGGATTTGGGTGAAGCTAGGAGAATTTTGGGCATGGAAATCTTGAGAGACAGAACACAAGGTTTGTTGGAGTTATCTCAAAGTGGCTACGTGAAAAAGGTTCTCAAGAATTTTCATATGGATCAATGCAAATCAGTGCAGACTCCACTGGGAGTTCATTTTAAACTGAGGTCTGCAACCAGTGTTGAGCATGAAGCTCAATTTGAAGTAATGAGAACAGTGCCTTATGCAAGTGTAGTGGGAGTGTGATGTATTCTATGATTGGAACAAAACCTGATTTGGCGTTTTTAATTGGTGTTATCAGCAGGTTCATGAGCAAGCCTTTGAAGGAGCATTGGCAAGCTGTTAAATCGGGTTTAAGGTGCCTAAAGAGAACAAATAACACAAGGATACAGACAGAAGAGATGGAAAGTTTGAGATCAAAGGTTATTGTGACTCTGATTTTACAGCTGACTTAGACAAAAGAAGATCTGTTACAGGTTTTGCCTTCACTGTTGGAGGAAATCTAGTTAGCTGGAAATCAGATCTGCAGAAGGTAGTGGCACTCTCCACAACAGAAGCTGAATACATGGCAATGACAGAAGCTGTTAAGAAGGGAGTTTGGCTTAAAGGAATTCTGAATGAGTTGGAATTTGAGCAAAAATCAGCAACCATATTCAGTGATTCTCAAAGTGCTATATCTCTGTCAAGAAATGTAGTTCACCATGAGAGAACTAAGCACATTGACGTGGGTTTGCATTTCATCAGAGATATCATAAGCCAAGGAAATGTTGAAGTGTGTAAGATATCAACTCTAACAAATCCAGCAGATATCTTCACCAAAGTACTACCGGTAAACAAGTTTGAAGGTGCTCTGAGGCATCTCAGAGTGAAGAATGACTGAGATTCAGTCAACAGAACTGAGAAAGGAAATGGAACACTAAGTAGAAAGGAAGAGAATCGAAGAAGATCCACACTAAGCAAGAAGGAAATTTGTTGTGAATATGCTTAAGTGTGGAGAAGCTTTGGAAGGAGAAAGAGTGTCTCAAGAGACTAAGATTGAGAAAGAGGGTTTGAGAATCATATAACAAGAATCAAACGACACAATCTTTGCCGTTTTGATTAAAAAGAACAAAATGGGTTTAAAGACATAAACTGAAGCTTTTTCTGTTTTTGCAGGGATAGTACACTGACTTCGTGAGTCAAAAAAATTTCTGGCTCCGCCATCGTGGGAGAGTAAATGCTAAGATTATGGTTTGGGAATTCCTCCAACATTACTAGTTCCTGTTTGCACTAGGGTATAAATAGTGTCGTGACTTGTATTTCTATCACGATGTGGTTTTGGTTTCTTCACTATGTTAGCTTAATCCCTTGTCTAGATTTTTTGTACTTCATTGTTGTTGAGGTTGTATGAACTTTTACTCAGTTATAGCAAAGATTTTAACAAAAAAAACACAATCGCATGATAAAACAAGACACAGTGAAAATTGAGAAGAAACATATGATAAAACAAGACACGATGAAAAAAGAGAAGAAACATATAACTAGATGTTTGTATATTCGATAGTTCATAAATATTATAACTAGATTTTTTTTAAATGAAATTTATTTATGGTTAACCTTATTGTCTATAAAATTTGGTGAAAAAAAACTAATATTTTGGTCTAATATTTTTTCAAGATACGCTCATTTGCAAAAAAAAAACTAACTAATTTTAGTGATGTTATCAGATCTTGTTTTGTCTCGGCCCGACCCGCCGTTCATATCAACCCGTCTAACCCGACTCATCGTCAACTCGACCAAATAAATGTCTAACCCGCAAGCCAACCGTCAAACTCACATATGGCTCGTAGGTATTTAAAACTCTTGAAATTTTTATTTAAATAAACAATATAAATAAATAACATATTTTAAATAAATCATTTTTTCAACAAATATATCTTTTTTTTTGCGGTACAAATATATCTTATTTAAAATAATTAAATACCATTTATTGAATTAATTCAATTATATCTAAAAAAATCAATTTTATAAATATATCAATTTTATTACCAGTAAAAACTTATAAATTCCAATTTTTTATATATATTTTTAGGTGCATTTTATTTTCTAAATTTTATAAATTTGTAAGTTTTCATTTTTTTATAAATGTTTACATATAATCTTATGGCTATTATATATGGTTTAAAAATTCATTTTCTATAAAAAAATATTTTTTTAGTTGTGTTATAATAATTTTAAAATATTAGATTATTATAATTTATGTAAATATAAATATACTATAATATGAAATTATTAATTTTATTATGTAACTTTTTTTTAGAATCTTTAAATTCAATTAAATATCAATTAAAAACTAATTAATTAATATTTGTAAATAAATGAAACTAAATCGACCTATTTCCTTTATTCTTTTATTAAATCTCATTCTATGGCAAAAAAAATCTCATTCCATATTTCTTATAATATTTTTAAATAAAATAATAATTCTTATTATTAAATAAAGAAAAAAATAAGATTAATTATATTTAATGGCAAAAAAAGTAATTAAATAATGTTTTAAAGGTTTTAAAAATGTATTTTTCAAAGACATTAAGTTTGTGTGATGATACCAAAAATACCCTTAATTAAACTTGTGTCCAAACATATTTTGTTCTATTTTCAGTGGCAAAATTTGTAAATAAATTTATTTTTTCAGATATTTTAAAATATGTACTTCTCAGATAGTGATATAGAGATTTAAAAATTTGAAAGTATTTCTTTTAATAAATCACGTATGTATTTAAGTATTATTAATTTTTGAAAAACCTAATAAAATTTGGGAAATTTGGCAAAATAAACATTTCAGATGCTTTTTAAGTATTATAGACATTTGAAATCCAGTTTTAGTTTTGTAGACACCCCATAATTAACAATGACGATAATGCCCCTGTAATTTATTTACCCTACACCCTACACCCTATACCCTACACCCTAAACCCTAAACCCGAAACCCGAAACCCGAAACCCTAAA
>KE150763.1:109945-123083 GCA_000411095.1 Aethionema arabicum
CCAAATGTCTATGGGTCTAAAAAACTAAAGCATGCTTTTTAAATGTGTAAAACGTCCAATTTCTCATAAAATTTTGTATCAATTAATATAATTATTTTAAAAAAATATTTTAAGCGTTAAGTTTTATAAATCGTAAAGTATTTAAATATTATTTATTAATTTGTTAATAGTTTTTTCTAAATTTTTTAATTTCTTAAAATATTTTAATGTATATAAAACTTAAAATTTTTGGATATTTACAATCTATTTTATACATATTTCAAATTTAAACGTCTAATATTTTTAGCTTTATTTTAAAAATCAAAATTATTATTTTCTCTTTATATTTTTCAAATGAATGTTTGATATATTAAATATAGAATTACAATATTTTTGAAGTTTAAATTTTGTAAAATATTTTAGAATATATAAAATTTTAATTTTTGCATATTTGAAATATATTTTAGATATTTAAATAAATTTCAAATTTTTTAACATTTATTATTTTTTGTTTCGTTTATTTTTTTCAGAAGTTTCTATTAGTTTGTTACATTAATTTCCGGATAATTTTCTTTTGGAGCTGCTATAAATATATACAATTCAATTTTTTAATATTTAGAATACATTTAAGAGTTTTTAAATAAATTTTAAATTAAAATATATACAATTCAAATTTTTAGTGTTTTGAATATATTCAAGAGTTTTTTTAAATAAATTTAAAATTTTGGATATTTAAAATATATGCAATTTTAAAGGTTTAACATTTTTTCATATAATTTTTATTAATATTTTAAATAAAATTAAATAATATTTGTCGGTGCATTGGCACCTGTTTACCCTAGTCTATATATAAATGATTACTTAATAAAAACTTAAATTTGAAACTATTAAAAAAATATTTACCCCGCATTTATATGCGGGTAAATTTCTAGTTACTATTCAAAAAAGAAAGAATTCTAGATTTTATTTTTATACGTAAATACAAGAAATTGGTAAGTTTTATTTTTTTTAATTCAAGATTAGTAGTCTACACTTATTAATAGCTTAATAATATGTTTATTTACAATTATTCTACTAATTATATTTGTAACCAAATATATTTGCTCTAAAGAGGATGACAAAAGTATAATTAAATAGTTTTTTAACGTCTCTCAAAAACAAATATGTCCTAAATAATATATAAGAGGTTGAACACAACAAAATAAATTCATAATTTAAATGGATAAAGTTAAGAGAAATTTTACAAAATCTTTAATTCATGTGTTGATTTGCAATAATACTCTAATTTGTAAACATTAAAAAAAAAACTTTTTTATTTCAAGTGAAAATCAATATTACCTTTAATAAAAATATCATAAAAACCTATAAAAATGACATTACAAATGTTATGACTGTTGAAAACAAAATTTAGGGTTTTAATTAAGCATTTAATTGAGAGTAATTTAGGAAACTAAATATACTAAAATTTATTTTTTGCAAAATGGTTCACAAAATAGTTTTTTTGCTAAATGTTCTATATTAGGGCATTTTTGCAATTTCCCTAAAAGTTAAAATATAAAACATTCGAATTTGAACGGACCAAAAATATATTTAGAATGTACTTAAAAATATTAAGTTGAAATATTAGATAGCTAATTTAATTTAACATTTAAATAAAATCTCAATTTGAAAAATACATTATAAACTATTTAAAATTGATTAAAATAAAAACAAAAATCAAATTACCTTTGTATTCACGAAATTCTATTTGTTCAACGTTTTCATTTTTTTATATGCTCTGTAAAATTGATTATAATAAAAACAAATACAAATTGTCTACTTAAATAAATAATTATGATATGTGTATTAATCTAATTGAAAAATGATGTGATTATGTGAATAGTCTTAGAAGCTAGGAGAATAATTACTTTGATTAAACATTTATTTTATCAAACTAGTATATCGTAAGAGTTAATTTTTGTTACCCTACTCCTTTAATAAATGCAACCATCACTATCACTACCACCACCAAAATCCAAAATCTCCGTTTTATTAGAAAGTAAGAAGCTTTCTTCAACAATGGCAGATCCCCCTCTCCATTCTCCCATCACTCCTCATTTCTTCAAGCCACTTCTTCCTGGCTTCACCGACCACCTCGTACTATTATTCTTCTCTCTAGCTCTACTTCTCTCTCTCTCTTTTTTTTTCTCTCTTTGTCTCTTCTTCTAACGAATCTAATAATATTTTTTTCTACAGGACATTCCTATAGCGTTCTTCTCAAAACACATAAAGGGAAGTAGTAACGGCAACACAGCAAAGCTGAAATCTGATGCGTCAGAAATAACATGGGAAGTGAAGATGAACGGTCGGAGACTATGTGACGGCTGGGAAGATTTCGCAGTGGCACATGATCTCCGAGTTGGTGACTTTGTCGTTTTCAGACACGAAGGAGAAATGACGTTTCATGTCACTCCTTTTGGACCAAGCTGCTGTGAAGTTCAATACGCACCGTTTTCTGCAAATAACAACGAGGATCCCACTGATGATGCCAGAACAGGTAAAAATAACATTTTACGTTTTCTTTTTTATTCAAAGAGTTTCAATCTATTGAATGAGTAATTTCTTTAAACATGGATGTGATGGCGTTAATCAAACAATTTTCTATCATGTTTAACACAGATTTGGCATGTATTTTAGATAACGTTACTACCATACATGTTCTTTAATATTCAAAGCGTTTCTGTTTATCACGTCACTTTGTCCCAAAACCAACCTTTATATATGTCCTCTTTCTCTAGATCAAACTCAACATTTCTCATATTATTTTAATAATGTGATTGATTCTTCATATTTTTTTGTTTCAATTTTATGTTCTAGTGTTTCATTTTCTTTTCAAAATCAAGAATACATTCAAAATAAAAAATAAATAGTAATTTTTCGAATTTGAATAGTTATTATTTATTTTCTTTAAAAATTTAGTCATACATGTTCTTTAAATTTGAACTAAAATGAAAACTACTATTGAAGATGATAGCTTTCATTTTTGTCATAACCTTAATATCTACAATTTTTTTATATCATTATAGATGCTCTAACGAGTTGATATAGTGTGCTTGTGTACATTATTACCATATTTAGATGAGTATTTAATAACGAGTAAGCTTTTGTCATGTAGAAACATTCTCAGGCGACAATAACAGTTCAGAAACAAATTCTTTATCAGATGACTCACGTTTTGTGTCTCATGTCACGGCTTCGAACCTCGCACGCGATATTCAGGTTATTTACATTCTACTAGTATCTATCTGTACATAGTTCTTGTGTTTGATTAATTATATTGATGAAATTTGTGGTATTTGCAGGCTCTTCCTAAGAGTTTTACAACCCCAAATGGCGTGAGTAAGAATTGTAAAGATGTGATTTTGATAAATGAAGAGGGAAAATCATGGAATTTAGATTTGAAATACAATAAATTTTCTGGAGAATTCTACATGAGTAAAGGCTGGAGAAGTTTTTGTGAAGCTAATGGTGAAAAAGTAGGAGGTTCGTTCACCTTTGAATTGGTTCAAAATGGGAAAAGAGGAACACCTCTTGTGCTTCAGTTATGTCTAATGGGCACTGCAAATCAAGAGAATCCTGGTAAGTTTTTTAGTTCTTTTGATTTTGGTAAATTATTTTTTATATTTTTATAATTGGGGTGATTTAGGCTAAGGTTAGTAGAAATTTGAGGTTGCTAAAACGTTTACGAGTAACTAAATGAAAAATATGGTTACATAATCTGAGGTTTGTGTCATAATTTAGATTTTCAGTATTTAAATGAGGTCAAATTTATATTTAAAAGTTAAGTTATTTCCATTGTGAAAAAATGGTTCATTTTAGGTATTTTTAAATAAATTAAAATTTATAATTTTATTCAACTATTTTGGTTTTTGTTTTGACTATGGTTATTCAAAATCAGAATATTTTGAAATAATTAACGTTTATTACCAATTTTTAATTTATTAAGGTACTTTTTAATATTTGAATTATCCTCTTATAATTTTGAAAAGCTTTTGATAATCTTTTACTAACTTAGGTAATTTTGTATTAGTTTTTTTTTAACACAATGTAATTTTGTATTAGTTAGATCTTATGTAATGGAAAATCAATTTAATTAACATCATATATTTTAGAATGTTCAAATATCTATCTATATATAGATATCATCTCTACTGCATGTGCAGTAATATATGTTTGTGCTAACGTATGAATATATAAAACTACATTTGGTTTAAAATAAAGTTCGATTTAGTAAATTCAGTTTTGGTTCAACTTTTTCTACCTAATACATATTTAGTTTATAATAAACCTAGGTGTAAACTCGGTTCAAACAATTTAGATTCAATTGATTTCGGTTTTTTCACCCTAAGCTATTTCTATGACCTCTTTAGCCAAAGAAGAAATAATAGAAGAAACAGAACAAATATCAGAATCGGAAGAAGAACATGAAGAGAACATTGTAAGTACACTTAGTATTTTAGCTTGTAGAACTGATTTAATTGTTAGATCTAATTATAAACCTAGTATTATTGAATTTCATTAATAGATCTGGTAAATGGTATAATTGTATATATGTGTTAATAATAGCGTGTTTCCAATTGCAGGAACCGATGCAACCTCTAGAAGAAGATGTAGAAGAAGAAGAAAACATTGTAAGTAAATTTAAAATTTTAGCTTTATAATTGGTTTAATTGGGTTTTAGTTTTAGTAGATTACTAGAGAGAACTAATATAACTCAACCAACGTTGGGCTAATCCAATGGTTGCCTCGAGTTGAGAAGTTCCTCGAGGTCCACAGTTCAAGACCTCTAGTCCAGAAGGGATGTACGGGTCTCGTAAGGCCCGGAACCTTATGATTATATAAAAAAACTCATGTATTACTCATGTTAACTAGTATACTTAGTTTAACTGTCGACACAACTATAATGCAAATATATATTGTGTTCTAATTGGGAAATCATCTTAGATACCATCTTATTTGAAACAAAAATCTGAAATCCCTTCTTCTAATTTTTCATTTTTAACTATTTTCTTTTCAAAATTATGTAAGTTACAATATTTTCCTTAATAGATGACACATATTACAACTAAAAGCAGTCGCTCATCGATAATACATACTCATACTCACCAGTCATGGATAACCCATCAAATTATCCGAAAATTGGGGAAAAAACATTAAATTAGGATTTGTCGATTTATTCACATCCAATTTCGTTTAACTCCTCTGCAAGTGGGTAATCTCCACAGATACCCCCTTCTCTAAACCAAAAATCTAAAATCTCCTCTTCTATTTTATCATTATTTAAATATTTTCTTAATTCAAAATCATGCAAGTTACAATATTTCCCTTAATGTTGACTTGTATGAAATAATAGGCTAGAACTAATGTATCTCGTCAACCTTTATGAAAATTGTTGTTAAGTTAGTTGTATAACATATAATAACTTATTGGTTTTTCATTGCAGGAACACATGCAACGTAAAGAAACAGAAACAGAAGTAGTCTATGAACGTGGGGAAGAAGGAAAAGAAGGTTCTGAAGAAAAAGAAGAAGGTTCTCAAAAAGAGGATGGGGAAGAAGGAAAAACTTCTGAAGAAGAGAATGATAAAGAAAAAAAAGCTGCTGAAAAAGAAGATGACCACAACATTGTAAGTACAATTAATATTTATATTTCTAGAAGCGGTGTAATATTATATCGTTGATGTTATTGTGTTTATGAATGCAGCCTATGCAACCTAAAGAGTTTTTCTTCGCACCCACTGAGTTTACGAAACCCATCAAAATGCAGACACGTTGTGATCCGAATAAAGTGATAGATATCCTACGATCAAGACTTTCTGCAAATGAGTTCAAATGGTTCACAAACCATGACCAGTTCAGACATATCTTTCACATGACTTGTCATAGGACAAGGAAGGTCATGGGGTTATGGATGTTGCTTGTCCACACAGTCAAGATAGGGAAACATAAGGAAGCTTGGTTTGTGGTGAATGGAGTTCCCATTCGGTACTCCATGAGAGAGCACGCTCTGTTGAGTGGTTTATGTTGCCACATGTACCCCAAACAATATCTCAAGATAGGGAGCTTGAGTTTTGTGAAAAAGTACTTTGACTCTGGAAAACACAAAGTTCCAAAAATTCAAGTGAAGGACGTTCTGGAAGTGCTAGAGAAGATGAACACTTCAGCTGGTAAAGATAGATTGAAGATGGCTCTACTATACTTCTTATCGACGATCATTAGGGGACGGAAGAATATGCACGGGGGAAATATCGAAGAGTTTATTCTCCGCATCGTAGATGATCTTGATGCGTGTCAAACGTTCCCATGGGGGCGTTTTACATTCGATGATTGTATGAACACCATCACTGACATGATGAACTACATGGGTGGCTCGGTGAGGGACACCACTACCTTTCCCGGTTTCATTTTGCCATTAGAGGTAAGTGGTAGGTTTTCATTAATATAAATAGTGTAACATGTTTAGTGTGTAACTGGTTCAAACCGATTAACTGTATAGATTTTGGCATTTGAATGCATTCCGGCACTGGGAGCTGAATTCAGAGAAACCATGGGAGATGCAGAAATTGATTGTCCAAGGATGTGTAAAGGAAAATTTAAGGATTCAACCAGCACGGGATTTGGTCTGGACCAGATTTACGATGCTCTTGGGTCGACCAAAGTTAGTGTCATTTGTTGTTCAAATAGCTTAAGTTTATTTAAAAGATTTAAATGTAAATTTTTATATGTTCACAGGAAATTTCTAGCATACTTGCAATTGAAGGCAATGAGGAGAAACTGGTGGAGCGTTTGGTAGAGGATGGAGAAGAGGAGATGGATGTTTGTGACGTCATCGTTGATGGTTGGACAAGTGCTCTCACTACTAGAAGTATATGTTGGGAAGATTTGTACGCGTCAGACGTGCAATCCCGATTACTAGAAGACCCACAAGAAGCACCAACAGTACATCCACCAACTGTGCCAGAAAGTTATGTGCAAATCCCTAATATAGAGCAGATCAAGAAATTGGTGAAGAACATTTTGCAAGATTGTTTCAGCCCCAAGTTAGATCTCTTAGACGAAAGGGTGCAATTTTTGGAAGACAATAGGAAAAGAGGTAATTTTGAAACTATGAATAATATGCAGCTTTGTTTATGTGAGATTTGCAATCGGTTTTGTAATTGGTTTGCTAATGGTAGGTGAGGTCCCTTGTCCTGCAGCTGCTAGTGAAGTGCTTCCTCCTACAGCCGACCCCGTAGATGAAATGTCTCCTTGTGCAGCCGACCCTATAGGTAAATAACATATTTGTTTATTTAAGTCAAGTATTGGTTAGAACTGGTTGTTGTAAAAAGAACTATGAATAACATATTTGTTTGTTTAAGTAAGGTTTTGGTTACAACTCGTGGATTTAAGGAGAACTATTTGGTTTTTTAGTTGTTTGGAATGTAACTTGATTTTGTTTTGGTTAGTAATAGTTTAGAGCTTAGTTTTGTAATTGGTTTAGTAATGGTTTTGATTGGTAAGACAGATGGTGCTGCTTTTGATGACGTCCTATCTTATCCAACATTTGGTGAAATCCCTTTGGCTCCAGCCAATCCTATAGCTGAAGCCCCTCTTCATTCAACCGCTAGGGAAGTCTCTTATGCTCCAACCAACCCTATAAATAAAAATGCTCCTACTCCAGCTGACCAGATAAATGAAGTTTTTCCTCTTCCTATAAGTGAAGGTAATTACTTTAATGATAAAACATGTAAATATAATATTCTACATGGTTTGTTAATGGTTTTGTTTTGGTAGGTGATACAAATGGTGAAGTGCATCCTCCTCCAGCCAACCCTATAGGTGAAGTCTCATTTGATCTAGCCTTTTCTATTGTGTCATACGATTATCCTATTCTGCTGAGTGAAATATTAATGTCTGTAGGTAGTAGCACGAACAATAAATGGGGAAAGAAGAGGAAACGTTCAACGTTTCTGAAGACTTTGTATGAAAAGAAGAAGAAAAACTAGAAGACTATACGGTGGTTGTGAACATTATCTGTGTTTGTTTTGATTTCTTTTGTTTTGCTATTACAAAGCTTTCGTGTTGTTAAATTCAGTTTTTGGTAAAACTGTTGGACCTACGAGGGAATTATGACTCAAGTGTTTGTTTGATTGAATTTGGTTTTAATAATTGTTTTTTATTTGTGTAACAAATGTGTTTGTTAAACGAATGTGTTTGTTTAAGATTATTAAAACTCCAACTGTATATGTTTGTTTAAGATTATTTAAACCCGCATGTTTGATTATTTAGGATAATGACTCCACAAACTCACCCTTAACGCATTTACAAAATGCAATCTCATTTTTTCGAGGTTTTTCATAACACCTTATTCTATGTTTTTTATGTTTTTGTATTAAATTGTACCTACAACAACTACCTGATTCAAATTTCCTATTGGAGATGTGCTATCACTATTTAATTTTATGTTTCTAACTTCCTCTTCTGAACCTCGTACATAATTTTCTCCATAACAAGAATGACTTAAGGGTGGGAGTACTATATCTACTCTTTTCATGGAATATGGATAGAGAACGAGGGTATATGTGAAACCGTAAAAGAGCCCTCTAATGGAGAAGAAACAAGGCATGTCACTGACAACGGGTGAATACAAAATGGTCCAACTATTTTAGGTAGATTAAAGAACATTGAAATGAGCGTTTTATTTTTATACAAGGCTGCAAAAAATATGAAGACTACTTCAACGTTGATATGTTGTGCTTTAGATGCTTTTCAATGGTCTTTTCTAGGTGTTTTTGTCGTCCATTCTTATCTACAGGTACACTTTTAGGTACATTCGTTTGCATAGGAGGAGAATTGGAGCAGATAGACACGATACAAAGCAAAAGGAAGGAAAACAGGAAGAAAACGGATTTTAAACCCTGGTCCGGTCAGATAGTATTCTGAGTCCCGTCGGACCAAGGTTTAAGGGAGCACCAAACTTATCAACCTAGAAGTTTCTCCAAGTCAAATTGCCAGATTTAAGGATTCCGACCGGACAATTAGAATGCCCGGTTGGAGAGCTTGCATGAGGAGCCAACCAAATCTCCGGATTTCATGCTTCCGACCAGACAATTGCAAGGTCCGTTCAGACAGCTCATGCGTGGAAGAAGCAAATTTGTCGGCTTCGCAGATTCCGGTCGAACAATCTGTGTCCGACCGGGCGGGACATCACGGACCAAATCTCTTGAAGCGAAGCTTCTACCGGTCGGACGGTCCTGTGTCGGGTCGGACGAAGGCTTAATTTTCTGCAAAACTCAGCTTAAACTCCGCGTTTTATGGAGACTATAAATACTTTTTAGGGTTTATTTTTTAAACCCAACTAATTTTCTGCAATTTTTTCGTAGTCTCTTTTGGGAAACCTTTGAGCTTGAGCAATCTATGGTGTTTTTGAATTTGATCTACAATTAGTGAATCATTCTCTTCTTCCCTCCTTCCTTAATTGTACTCTATCTACTTGTTTGAACATGATTTCTCATTTGATTAACTGTTTTGTTTTCATCTCCATGATTGAGTAGATTTAGGGTTGGATTAGGGGAAATGGTGTGAAATCTACTCTAATAATCTTAAATATGTTAGATCCATAGATTTCACTATCCCTATTGATGATCTTAAGGCGAAATCTAAGCTTGATCCACTTAGATTTGATTCTAGATCATCCTTAGTGTCAAAAGCTCAAGGATGATTAGAACCTCATTAGGGAAGCAATCAATCTTAACCAACAGAAGTTGAGTTTCAAATGATTGTGGGTTGATGAAATTCGTGTGTATTGCGTTTCCTAACTAATCTATCCAAACAGAAGTTTAGGATTCGATTCTTTCAGAAACAGAGAACTGATTATCACAAAAGTGAATCCGTCTACGAATCTATTTGAATCTAGGGATGGTTAAATTAGAACCTGAATAGGAGATTGCTAGTTTGATTGACACCTAAACCTCTAATCCAACATTTTTACACATTAGTTTACAACCACGGTTTAGTTCTTCGTTTTAATCACTTCATAAGTTGAAAATTGAATTTGTTTAGTTGAAACTTGCAATTGAATTTGAATAGAACAACTGAAAATTGTGGATTCGATCCTAAGCTATACTATTACGACTACAATAGAATTCTTAGGTCTTTTTAATTGAACTTAACAAAAATCATGTTTCAAACGTACTATGCTCCAATGATTCCTTAGGTGTCGAAGGGTTTGGGGTTGATGGTTTGTTATCTAATACAACAAACGCTAAGGGGTCAATGTGACGATTTGGGGTATGAGTTCTAGGAAATCTAGAACACCACCATACTGTTATTGAAGAAAGTTGCGTCCACAACTATCATTTTCCTCATCACTTGAAATCTTTCTATGCAAGGTCCCAAAATTATGAATAGGTACTTGAAAGTTTGATTATCGTCCAATCTCAAACTCGCCATTTTATCTATATTCAACTCCATTAACGCGTGTAAGTAAGAATGCAATACCTCGTAGCTTTCCTCCGGGCTACCATACAAATTATAAACAACTTGAATTCTTTTTCTCTCAACAATATGAAGATGATATCTCCACATCTAGTTTCATTTGAAACAGATTCATGATAACTTTAAGAGACGGAGTTTCCATTTATCATTGATAATCATCATGCAAAATAGATGCAACTAGTTGTATTGCACATTTCCTCTTCGTGTTGTTTGTATTCTGACTAGATCGAGAGTATGTAAGAATCTTGGTGTACCTTCTAATCGAAAACATATATGTCTTCAGAATCCTCGCAGCTCGTATACCCCATTAACAACCTTCTTTTTCAAATTTCTACACTAAACACATTCTAGCTGATTTTTGTATAACATAACCAAAACACTTAAGAAATATGTCTCTATAAACCACATATGATCTACCAATAGTGTTATCTTCACATTCATTGCCATCTGCAGTTGCACCCTCTTCATTTCATTATAATTGTATCAGATTTTCCTTCAGTTCAAAATTTATCTAGTGATTTTCGGAATGATCATCGTTAAGTTTTTCTTGTAGAAGCCTGAGGACAGTGTGGTGTCCGTATTTCTTCACTTTGCTTTTGTTCTTGTCTGAATAGTTACATAACCTGCGTCATTTGCTAAATAAGTTTAGCTACTTGAGCTCAGAGACGGATTATCTCTTCATTAGCATTATCACCCATTGTGGTTGGATTTGATTTATGTTTGCACCTTGTTCTTTATTAGCTTCCTAGTTCTTTGAGTGTAAAGTTTAACAAAGGCTCATGCGAATTACTTTGCCATTTCATACAGCTGAAACACAAAGAAAAACAAGTGGAAAGTAGTTTCTTAGGATAAACTCAATCCTATTTCCTACATATAACAAAATTGTGTCCCCGACAACGACACCAACATTTAATTTAAGGCAAAATGGGGTGCAAGTTTTGGTTCAAATAAAACCTTGACTACAAATCAACGACGGTTATTGTGGTGTAGTTAAGGGTCAAACCCACATTTATTTTAAAGATCGAAATAAGGTAAGACAAGGAAAAAGAGAAATATCGAACTGTCACAATTCGAATATAGAGATGACGTGGGTATGGTGCCCTTGGGATGTAAATTCGCTCAGCAAGGGGTGGTATTGTTACGGGTGGCTCAAAAGCAGCTATACCGATCGGTATTGGTGTGCGCTTTTGGATAGAATTTTCATCTCTCTTGGTGTTTTCATTTCCTATAAAACTAAACACACCAAAATCAGTGGGATCCTTAAAGTCATCCGAGTCAATTTCTTGTGGTGTTGTTGTTGGAGATTGTTCATGGGAGAATGATTCTCTTCCACTCCGTATTACAGTAATGGCATTAACATTTGCATGTCTTGGATTGCCATCGGGTCTACCGGGTAAAGTTCCGGGTTGCCTTTGTATGGCTTTAGCTTGTTGAGCTAGTTGATTGTCCATGGTCTTGACATGAGTAGAAAGAGCTTCGAACTTTGTAGCAAGGTCTTCAACTTTGCTTTCCGTCTTTTGAGAGTTGGCTAGGAGAAGTTGAAGCATCCCTTTGATCTCATCTTGAGAAGTATCCTTTAGAGGAGGAAGTGGATTGAATGGAGGTCTAAAATTGTTGTTGGTCCTCATGTTGGGTGGTTGGTAAGGTGGATATGGTTGTGTAGGAGCTTGTTGGTTAGTGAAACCTTGCTGAAATTGTTGTCCTTGGGCTTGTCCTTGAGGTGGTTTGTAGTTGGAGTTTGAAGCATAGCCTTGATTTGTGATGGGTGGATAGTTTTGGTGTTGAGGGTTGGCAACATTGGGGTTCCTATATGACAATCCTGGATTGGGATAGTTGGGATTGTATCCTTGCTTGGATCCTTGTCCCGTCACATAGTTGACCTCTTCGGTCTCAATGAATTGTTCCAAGCCTTCGGGTTCAACCAAATGTACCTCCCTTTGTTGTTGGCTTATAAGCAACTCTTTCATTTCCGTCATTTGAGTGGTGAGTGCAGCCATTTGTTCAGATTCAATGGCATTGGCGCTCTTTTTTCGATCGTACTCGATATTCCCATTAGCACTACTTTCGGCTAAGTTCTCTATAAGCTCTGTGGCATCATCAATTCCTCTCTTCATAAAGCTCCCATTTCTTGCTGAGTTGAGCATGTTTTTATACTCCCAATGAACTCCATCATAGAAGAGGGTGATGAGGTGAGTTGCATCAAAACTATGATGCGGACAATCGTGCTTGTAGGTCTTAAACCTCTCCCATGCCTCACAAAAGGACTCTCCTGAGTTCTGCCGAAATGAGTTGATCTTAGCGCGAAGAGTAGCGGTCTTGGAGTTGGTGAAGTAGTGATCGAGAAAGGCGTCACAAACAGCTGCCCAACCCACTAAACTTCCCGGAAGTAGAGAATTCAGCAAAGCTATGGCTCGATTCGCCAAGGAAAACTCGAATAGCTTGCACAAAATGAAATCATAAGGAACTCCATTGGAACGAAAGAACCCAGCTACTCTCTCAATCCGCTTTATATGATCAATCGGATTCTCAGAAGGAAACCCGTTGAAAGGGGTTTGGTCGACCAACGCCAAGAGTTGAGGTTTGATCTCAAAGTCATTTCTGTCAACGGGTGGGTAGACAATGGCGGATCGGTTGGAGTAGAAGGT
>KE150765.1:15755-44784 GCA_000411095.1 Aethionema arabicum
TTTGTGATGTGATTTTAAAAAAGTATTGAATTTTAATACTACTCTTTTAATATTAATCACTGTATTTAGAAAAATGATTACAAAAATTTTCGTTATGTGATATTCAATTTGTAAATATAAAAAAAAAAATTATAAATTTCTAAACTATCCATGACAATAAACAAATTCAATGTAGCTAGTGACAAAACCAATGAAAGAACACCAACATAAAAAAAATCATACAAAATAGTTTTACTGTAAGGTTAAGAGTTTAATTATAAAATTTAACAAATTTAATACCGTCAGAATCCCATGTAATTATTATACAGTGTATTATAATATATAGTTTTATAGGCGCAAATCTCATGGTGCCTCATGTAAAGCCATCTTCTAATAAATATAATATTTTATTAACCATGTTTCTTTTCCTTTATTTTATTAAAGTTTGCAGTAACGATGCATCATAAAGTCGATATAAATAAAATAAATAGAAACCAAAAATTGGAACTTTTTCTATGATATGATTTGAATTTAATTTGTAACCATGGTTCTTATTAGATATATTTTTGAATATATCAATTTTATATAAAAACAAATGTGCAACTAATGATTAAAAAAACAATTTTATAATTAGATGAACTACACTGAACAATTACATTCAATGATAAAATGAATAGAGAAAATACAAGAAAGAAAATCACATAACAATCTCTCAAAATCAACACCAAACTCAATCTTGAAACAAATATCAACAAATTACAGATATTTATATTATTGAGAAGAAATCGCAGAGGAAAACTTGAGAGAAACACTGTTAACACAATGACGTTCATCAGTAGGTGTCTGAAAACCTTCTCCTTTAAGAACATGACCAAGATGTCCATCACATGCCGCGCACGTGATCTCCATTCTTCTTCCTCCTGCCTCCGGCTGATAAAAATAAATATAAAAAAATTTATTTATTATATTTATATTTAATTTTTATTTCAGCTAATAAAATTCATTTTTTACAAAAAAAAAATTAAATAATTAATTTTAATTACCGTTTGTTTAATAGCACCAGGGATAGCATCAAAGAACGAAGGCCAACCACAACCAGAGTCAAACTTAGTAGTTGACTTATAAAGAGGAGTTGCACAACCAACACAACAATATGTTCCTTCATCGAATAATTTAGCATACTCTCCTTTACCACGATTCCTAAAATAAAAAAAAATGAAAAAATTAATCTCAAAATGTTATTTAGTGTAAATTTAATTTCTAAAAAATAGAGTAAAATCTTGTGAATTTTTGTAAAGTTGACTTACTCTGTTCCTTTTTGTCTAAGGATTCTGAATTGTTCAGGAGATAAAATTGCACGCCATTCTTCATCTCCTTTAGGAATAGATCCAGCCATTGAAGGAGTTGCTTGAGTTGCAGTTGCAGTCATTGCCATTTTCTTAAGAGATTTATGAAAAAATTTAGAAAAAGAGATGAGATTTGAGTGAGTGAGTGAATAAAAAGTAGAGATGTGTTGGGGTTTATATACAAAAATACTATGAGAAATGTCATTTTTAAATAATATTTATTTTTGTTAATGAAAGAAAATGGAATCTTTGTTAGATATATAAAACAAAAGATATAATTGAAATAACAACTCATGGATATATAATAATTTAGATCTAAGTAACAGCAAGTAATAAGACAAGGGTCTTAGTTGTTGTGTGCACATTATTATTGACTATATATATGAGAATATTTATATTTTGTCTATTTTATATATGGCACGTTATATTATATTGACCCATAACTTAGTTTTTTAAAATATGGAAAACATTATATTGGTTTGTGAAATTTTGGAAAATTGTACAAAAACAAAAAGAGAGAGACCATACTCTAAAGGAATCGATTTAACTGGTAAATATATTATATTATAATCAGAAAAAATAAGTTTGGTGTTTAGAGCTAGTAATGGTGAATATAATTTTTATTGTAAATAAACTATAAGGTATAATTTTAAAAGTTGACGATTGATCCTACAAACCAATATTATATGATAAAAAAATTAAATACACTTAGGTAAAATATGTAATTTAATCATTTAAAAAAAAAGAACTGTAATTGTTATTTTTGTTTAAATAGAGGCATTTTTTAAAGAAAGTTTCTTCAAAAATAAAATGACTATAGCTTTCTTAAGGTGTACGACCAGTCTTTTTAAATTTAATGTCCTACGAAATTTAAAATTTGGAACTTTACAATTTTCTAATTAAATTAAATTAATTAGATTTATTGATTAATACTTTTCTGATAATAAATTAATTGCATAGATCTACGAGCCCACTTACCAAATCAAAGTTGGCAGATACGGTTAATTAAAATATTAACAAAATAGTCTTACACTAAATTAATAAATCATTTTTTTTATTATCACATGACTTTGAAAACAGAAAATACAATAAATTGAGAATATACAACTCATGCATTATATTTTTATTTAGATGCAAGTAACAGCAAATAATAAGACAAAGAGTGGTTGATGTTAGTTGACACTATATAAGCACATGTAGGATAATATTTTAGTTTTGTTTATTTTATATATAGAGCACGTTTTGTTGACTCATATCACTTAGTTTTTAACATATGGAAAATATTATATTTTTGTTGAATTGTATGAAAATACCATGATTTAAAGGAATTTTAAATGAAAAAAATGTTTCAAAAATGACTGAAATCAATGTCTATACTTAAAAAGGTAGTAACTTGAATAATACTGCTTGATTTATTTACTTACAAATTAAATTTTAAACATTTCACACTTAATAAACAACAATCAATACTGAGAAGAAAAAAACAACAATTAATAATTGATTAAGTAATTATTTTTTCATTTATTTTCTCTTCTTTGATTTTTTTTTAATACACTTTAATTTTTGTACTGAACGCATTCTCGATTCATTATCTCTATTAAATTTATATAAAAGAATTAGAAAATTAGACACAAGTTTTTAATTGATTTTTTTGAATTATTTTTTTTACTGATTTTTATTAGTTTAAATTAAATAAAAAAAATCTTAATGAAAAAAAAAGAAAATTTTAAGAAAAAATCACAGTTTATAGCTCACATTTATTTAATGTAAGTTAAAATTTATGCATGATCATTAATATTTATATAAGTTTTTTAAAGATTTAGTTTTTAAAATTATAACATCACATTTATATATTTTTTTTAAAAATTCATAAAAAATAAAATTATGAGCTATAACTCTCATTTTTATATTTGTTTGAGAGGTTGTGTTGAGTTTAAACATGATAATGTAACACACAAATATTTGTTTATTTTCTTTTAAAATATTTATTCAAATTTTAAAATTTGTGAACTATCACTCACTTTTTTTAATTAGTTTAATTTAAATTTTATGGATTATAAATTGTGATTTCGTCCACTTCGCCTATTTCACCAATTTTCGTTCATTTCGTCAATTTAGTCATGTTTCGTCTATTTCGTCCATTTCTGTCCACTTCGTCTATTTCGTCCGTTTTCGTCTATTTTCGTCCATTTCGTCCATTTCGTTCATTTTTGTCCATTTCATCATTTTTCATCCATTTTTCGTCCATTTTGTTTTGTCCGTTTTCATCTATTTCGCCTATCTTCGTTCGGTTTGTCAATTTTCGTTCATTTCGTCAATTTCGGCATTTTTTATCCATTTCGTCCACTTTGCCTATTTCGTCCGTTTTCGTCTATATTCACCCACTCCATCCATTTTCGTTCATTTTGTCCATTTCGTCATTTTTCGTTCATTTTGTCCATTTTTCGCCGATTTCGTCCATTTCGTCTACTTCGTGTCTTTTGTCTTTTTTCGTCCACTTTGTTTATATCGTCCATTTTCGTTTCTTTTTACTACTTCATCGATTTCGTCAATTTCGTCAAATAATATATAGAGAACTATATTGATACAAAATTTTAATAATAAATTAACTAACTTTAGACCGAAAATCCCACCTACCAAATCCATGTGAGTAAAAGAGTAAGTTGGCAGATCCGGAATAATTAAAATATTCACTATATATTAACTTGATACTAAAAATAACAATTTATTTTATTACCATATGACTTAAATTGAACCTAGAGTTCAACAATAATGAATTTGAAAAAGAAAATACAATAAAAATTGAGGAAAAAAACAAACAAGGATTTATAAGAACTTAACAAACTCGATTCTCGAATTCATTCCAAGAAGATAAAATTCGATTGAATTACAAATAGTAATCAAATATAAAATTATTGAGAAGAAATCGCAGAAGAAAACTTGAGAGAAACACTGTTAACACAATGGCGTTGATCAGTGGGAGTTTGGAAACCTTCGCCTTTGATAACATGACCAAGATGACCATCACATGCCGCGCACGTGATCTCCATTCTTCTTCCTCCTGCTTCCGGCTAATAAAAATAAACAAAATATAAAGTTTATATAAGAAAACTTTGCTTATATAGTATATACTAAAAAAACATGTGAATCGTAATAATAAAAACGTATTAATTAAATTACCGTTTGTTTAATAGCACCAGGAATAGCATCAAAAAACGAAGGCCAGCCACAACCAGAGTCAAACTTAGTGGTTGACTTATAAAGAGGAGTTGCACATCCAACACAACAATATGTTCCTTCATCGAATAATTTAGTGTATTCTCCTTTGCCACGGTTTCTAAAATTAAAAAAAAAATTAATTATTTTTAAAACAATATTTATATAAAGAAGTTAAAATGTCTTGAAAAAAATTGCTTACTCAGTTCCTTTTTGTCTAAGGATTCTAAATTGTTCAGGAGATAAAATTGCACGCCATTCTTCGTCATGCTTTTGAACAGATGCAGCCATTGAAGGAGCTGCTGCTGCTAATGTAGCTGTCATTGCCATGGTACAAAAATGTTAATGTAAAGATCAATTTATGAATTGAATAAAATTTGTGTTTTTGAGATTTTTCTCTGTGAATAAATACACTTTTGATTTGTGATTAAAGAGTAGAGATAGAGTGGGTATATATACACATTAAAATGAGATGAGACTTTGTTATTTAAATTTGGAGTACGAAATAGAGAAGAAGCTCCGTAATTAATAAATACAAAATTAATAATTAAAATCACAACTCACTCATGCCTAATAAGCTTATTTTAGATTATTAATATTAGTGACTCACGGCGAGGAAGCCAATGTGGTAGCTACTGCTGTATTTTTGGACTGTATTATATATTTATATATTTATCATATTTAAAAAAAAATTATTGTATTGCACATTTTTCTACTCGTCAGATTTGTGTCGTTTAAATGGAAAAGACTTACGACAAAAAAAAAATGGAAAAGACTTTTGTTGACCGGAAAACAAATTTTATTTATTTTAATTTTTTTTTCTCGGAAAACAAGGTTTTATTAGTCTATTTATTCGTCTCCATGGCATTAGAAAATAAAGAATATCAATGATAGCAATATATCATGTTTTTTTGTTCATGTGTGTTTTTTTATTAATACTATTATAATATTATATTGGTTACCAACATCTGTGACTAATAACGAATATGTAAAGATAATTTACACAATATTCATTTTTACTATCTCTTGCATTTTAATTTTTGCTACCACTAAGAAATATTTGGATTTGGTACTTGGTGTCTCTTATTATTAGCTTACAAAAATGCAATAAAATATTATAAAGAAAATATTTCTAGTTGTAATTGGTAATGAAGTGAATATAATATTTTCGTTAAAAAACGTTAAATTTCATGATATTCTCGTCTTTCATCATCCGAATGTAAATAAACAAAATTGTAACTCGGAGACTAGTACATCTACATCAATTAGACAAAAAACTTTATTACGAATTTTGTATATTTTTAATTAAAAAAATGAATGTGGCCGAGAAACTTATTATTTATTAATTGTTATCCATCACATATATTATATATATGTAACTAATACATTATTACATAACAATATAAAAAAAACACTGAAATAAATATCTAATAATTTTTGAAGAACATGATCATATTCTTCAAAATTAATCATGATTCAAATCTGATATAATCTCAAATCTTTAAGAAGAAATCACATTAGAAAACTTGAGAGAAACACTGTTAACACAATGACGTTCATCAGTAGGTGTCTGAAAACCTTCTCCTTTTACAACATGACCAAGATGCCCCTCACATGCTGCACATGTAATCTCCATTCTTCTTCCTCCAGCTTCCGACTAATTAAAATATATACAAAAAAAACATAAAATTCCGTTAAAAATCATATTTATCTATACTAAAATATAAAAATAATAAATTAGTAATAATAAAATTACCGTTTGTTTAATAGCACCAGGAATTGCGTCGAAAAACGAAGGCCAACCGCAGCCAGAGTCAAACTTAGTAGTTGACTTATAAAGAGGAGTTGCACATCCAACACAACAATAAGTTCCTTCATCGAACAATTTAGTGTATTCTCCTTTACCTCGGTTCCTAAATTCAAAATAATTAATTTCAATATAATCTTAATTTAACAAAAAAAGATTAGGGTAAAAAAACCATATTGTTTCCTATTTTAGCCATAAAAACTCTGTAGTTCAACGTGGCAAAAAAAACTCTGGGTTCGAATTTTGAGCAAACCTAACCCTCTGTATATTAGAAGTTAACCGAAGTGTTTATTCTAATATAAAGAGGGTTTGTCTGCTCAAAAATCAAATTCTATGGATTTTTTTGTCACGTTCAAACTACAAGATTCTTTTTTGATAAAATAGAAAATTGTAGGGTTTTTTTAGCCGCGATTCTATAAAAGAAATCGTAACATTTTTTTGATATATATTCTATGTTGAAACAAGATTTGAATTTATCTTATACAAACAAGAATGATGTCTTTAGATTATGTTAATTCAACTAACATTTTGAGAATAATTGCTAACTATAGAACAAAACAATGAAATATTTGCTTACTCAGTTCCCTTTTGTCTAAGAATTCTAAATTGTTCAGGAGACAAAATTGCACGCCATTCTTCGTCATGTTTTTGAACTGATCCAGCCATTGAAGGAGCTGCCATTGTTGTTGCAGTCATGGCCATTGTTAACTATATGAGTAGAGAGAATAATAAGTGTTTTAATTTAGACTTGATTTGTGATTAAAACACTAGAGATAAGTGAGTTTATATAGACAAAGAAATCATGAGAATAGTCTTTGTTTAGTTTTATAAATTTTGGAGTATGAAATTGTGAAGAAATTTCGTTACAGTTATAAAAAAAAAAAATTACAGTCACACATATCATGCTTAGACTATTCTTACTTTTTTTTTCGTCGGACTATTCTTACTTAGGACACAACTAAAAAAAAGGACACTAAAAAGATGTGGTGGTGGACTTTGACGGCATTTTTTTTTTAGTATATTTGCACATTTTCTCCAGATTTTTGCCATTTAAAGTCAATAGATTTTTGTTGACTGGAAAAGCAAATTTTATAAGTCTTTTTTATTCGTCTACCAGATATTTTAAAATGAAAATCTCTTATACAAGTATTGATGCATGTTTTTTTTTGTTTCTAATTTATTAAATGAAATTTAATACAGTTACACCTACTATATAGTATATGAAATAATTTTTTTTGGCAGTATCTCTCACTTAAAATATTTTTTTTTTCCAATTTCAGAATACAAAAAATTATTGAATAATTCCGAATTGAATTGATCAGCTCAATTGTATATGAATTGTATATTGATTAGGGAAAATCAATGTGGTCAATTTTATGTAGTTAAAAATTAATTATTTTTTTTATAATGACTAACAAAACTTAAAATTAAAATTATGTTATTATATAACGATGTTTTTTTTCTTCCATGAGCGTATCCGAGAAGTTAAATGAGAATTGACCGTGAAAAAAAAATGACTAGTAATAGTGCTTTTAACCAAAAATATATAGTGTTTTCAAATTTTTTTAGTCTTTTTAAGATTTTTTTTTTAAAATCTGTAAATAACATAAAAAAATGGATTCTGAAAAAAAAACTCATGGATCAATACATATATAAAATTTTGGGGAAAATATTTTGGTATATATTTGGGTGCAAACTTGCGATGGAAGATGGTTTTGAACATCAAAATCATATATTTGTATTCCAAACTACAATTGATTATTTATTTATTTATTTATTTTTGCTAATTTATAATTTAGTGAATTATTTTACAATTTTATCTTTACCTTTTTTTTTAAAAAGAAAATTTATTTTTTTTATCATTTTAATTATTTTATTAATATATATATNATTAATATATATATGCATTCAAATAAAACGTCTTACATTAAAAAATGGAGGGAATATATAATAAAATTACGAAATTCCAAGTGGTAGCGGGTACAACTTGCAGATTCGAATCAAACAAAATCCACTAAACATATTTAGCTTCTCAATAATTACATTATTTAATGTCAGATCTGACCGTTTATCAAATACGACTATACGAGTAGTAATTTTTACGGAACCGAGTTATAATAAAAGAAAAATACTAGTATTAGTTGCATTTATGAGATGAAACTAGTACTAAATTAAATATATTAAAATTCGTAATGCATTAATTTATAATCATTTAATTGTACTAGATTTAATTAATACTACTATTTAAACATGTATTGGATGGAAACGCACTAGATTTTAGTTTGAATTCCATTTAATAAAATATAATATTTCCTCCGTGCTCTATTACATGATGTTTTAGAATTTTTTCTTGTTTAATTTTACTTGATTTTCTATATATTTTTTGAATTAAATACTTTAGATGATTGTATATGTAAGTTTCAAAAAATTAAACTTAAAAATTTATTATTTTTTTGGTTGTGATATGATTGATTACGGGAAATTATTGAAAAAATTATGTATATTAATTATTTTTTAACTAGTGTGAAAAAACTCAACAAATCAACTAAATTTAGTATCTGAATTTAAAAACAACCTTTAATTTGTATTCCTGGTGAAACAATTTTATTAATATAAATTTTTTTTCTTAAGGCAAAAAAGTTATAAATTCGTAGTTGTAGTAATATCAAATTTTTGCAATATATGTTTATCCATTCCCATCTTTATAAATAAAAAAATAAATTAAAAATAAATTCGAGAATCGACTTGGTTTTCCATCAGCAAGCTGGCGGCTAATACAAATTTACTATAAAAATTTAATTAAATAAGAAAAACCAAGGTTATTTATTATAATAAGAGATCATACAATTTATGAATGAGAATAACAGAAACATTCAAACATCACACACAACATAACAATCTCAAACAAACAAACTCGATTATTCTCGAATTCTTTTGAAGAAAATGAATTGGTTCGGACACAATAGTTATCGATCTTGAAAAATGAATTTGAGATTATTGCGAAGAAATCGCAGAAGAAAATTTGAGAGAAACACTATTCACACAGTGACGTTCATCAGTAGGTGTTGGGAAGCCTTCGCCTTTAAGAACATGACCAAGATGACCATCACACGCTGCGCACGTGATCTCCATTCTTCTACCTCCTGCTTCCGGCTGAAATAAAATCATAATATTTTTGTTTAAATAACTAAATATTTACATACTAATTAAAAAATTGTGAATAATAATTTATATAAATAAAATCATATATTCTATACCGTTTGTTTAATGGCACCAGGGATAGCGTCAAAAAACGAAGGCCAACCGCAACCGGAGTCAAACTTAGTGGTTGACTTATAGAGAGGAGTTGCGCAGCCAGCACAACAATAAATTCCATCGTCGAATAATTTGGTATATTCTCCTTTACCACGGTTTCTAAAATCAAAAGCATTACAAAACGTTAAGCTAAGTTGTTTTTTGATATGATTTTCATAAGAAATATTAGGGTTGGGCATAAAAACCGGAATTGGATAACCAAACAGAACTCGAACCGAAAAAGAGGGTCGGTTCAGGTTCCATTGTAAAGTACCTATTGGATCTTAAGTTCGGGATCCAAGAATATCGGATAGTAACCAAAACCAAACCGATATACATTGGATATCTAAAAATAACCATACTTTTCTCGGGTATTTTTTTTGTTTTCCGGTTTTTTTTTGTTTTTGGGGTATTTTTTGTTTTTCAGATATTTGTTGGATTTTTTTAGACTTTATTATAAGTCCAAACTAGAACCGAATCAAAATCTTCAAAGAACCAACCGGATTCTATAGTCATGGAACCGAAGAACCGAATAACCAAAAGTACCGAACCAAAACCGAACGAGTACCCGAATACGCAACCCTAAGATAGAACAACATTTTTGTAAGTTGGTTAAGTGTTAGAAAAAAGTCTTACTCAGTTCCCTTTTGTCTAAGGATTCTAAATTGTTCAGGGGACAAAATTGCACGCCATTCTTCGTCTTGCTTTTGAACAGATGCAGTAGTTGGAGGAGCTGTTGCTGGTGCAGTCATTGCCATCACAACAAATTTAGAGAGAGAGAGAGAGAGGAGAGAGAGAGGATCTTATAAGGAGTGTTTGATGATTGAAGTGAAGTAAGTGATGGACTTTGGTAACAATGTACTAAATCTATATATAGCCACATTTCTCACAATTTTAAACATTTTTTATTTTATTTTTTATTAATATTAAATTGAAAAGGCACGTTTTTAATTTTTCTAATTTGGAGGCTCAAATTTAAAAACCTTTTGCTGACTAGTCTACTTTTCGATTTCCATGAGATTCCATAAAGAGAAAGCTATATATGATAGTATAATATTACTATAAAGTAGTATAGTTTTATTGAATCTTAGATTTTACTTTATCACTTAATATTTAATATACACCTCTCTCTCTCTCTCTATATATATATATATATTAAAGTGTATTATCATAACAAAGCCTTTTTTTTATAAATTTCTCAAAAATTTAAACTAAGTAAGAAAAAATAAAAAGAAGAAAAAAATGAAAGAAGGAAAAGAAAAGAAAAAAAAAGTAAGAAAAAAACTTACTTGATCTTAAAAACGTATATTGGATTTTGCAGTCTTATTTTGTTTTAGAGAAATCACGGTAAACTTTATATTAATAAATATTGGCTTTGTGTGTAGCATTTTACTGATATTTAAATAATTTTCTATGTTGTTAAGCCACATATGTATATGTTTTATTTTTTATTTTTCTTTAAAAAATCTAATAACTGCAGGTAGGTAATAAAAACATTAAAGTGATTTATAATGCTATTAATCTTTCATCAACTGAACGTAAATAAAAAAGTTTACAACTTAAACGTAAAATTAAGTGTATATATATATATATTATTTTTTTTTAATTGTAGACATAATCTTTTCAATAATTATAGCCAACCAAATGGATCACGTGAACATATAAAATAATAATCCAATCATATTACCATAATTTTCACAAAACTACAATATCAATGTTTGTTGACAGCTAATATCACATGTACAATGATGACCATAATTAATGATAATTAACATCATCAGTGTACTAATAATAACTATATCATTAATTATGTACTAATACGGACATAATGATAACTGGAGTATATTACATGTACAATGATGACCATAATGATATAATAACTATAGTATAATTATTGCAAAAGGAAATAACATACAAATACGGACACAATGATAACTATATTACAGTATTAATAATAGTATTATTATTGCAACAAAACATATGTAAATTATATTTACATGTTCTAAGCAATTATGATGAAAATTTTGGAATGTTCTTGGGGTATTTGTTTTTGTAAAATTCGGAATGTTATTGCAACAGATGCCTAACAAGTTATTTTTACGGGAAAAAAATCTAAATTTATTTATTTATAATTGTTTCATAACATCACAATTAAGATTATTGTTTTTAATTATACAGTAATTTAGATCCATCTTCACAAAAACAACATTTACCGAAAGGTATAAGGGCAAAATTGCCCTCATATTATTGGAAGAGATGAGTTTTTGAATTTTTCACTATTGATTAAAAATAAAGGTAATTTCGTCCATGAACACCCATAAAAATGTATTTATGAATAATACAAAATAATTTGTGTAGTTTTGAAAAGAAAACCCCCACTATTCAATTAGCCTAACTTTAGAATCCCCCAATAAATGTGAAAATTATTATCTTTGAAGTCTATAATTAATATACATAAGTTCACTATATATATATATATATTACAGTATGGATTAGAAATATATAAATGCACATACGGAACATAATAAAAAAAATGATAATAACAGCCTAAATATAATTTACAGAATCTCAAGTGGGTACAAGTTGTAGTTACAGATTCGAATCAAACAAAATCCACTCAATAATTTATCTTCCCCATAATTATATTAATAATTGTCAGATCGGACCACACAATTTATCATATAAAAATATACGGAAACCGAGTGATAATAATTTTAAAAAATTACTACTAATTGATTTTATAACATGAAATTAAAATAAAACGTATAGAAAGTCGTAAGATACTGATTTATAATCACTTAATGTGGTAAATCTAACAGTTCAAAATATGTTGAAAACACCACCATATCTTAGTTGGAAACAACTCTAGATTTAATTTGAATTTGAGTTATAATAGTTATAAATTAGTGCTAAAGCAATTAAAATACAAACGTAATAAATAAAAAATTATCTGAATGAAAAACATTAATTTATAATCTACCATGAAATATATATACATAGATATACATTATCTGATCGAAATTTATATAGTTAAAAAATATCTAAAATGCTCCAAAAAGAACAGCAAGGTACCAAATTTTTTTTAATATCCGTCACAAACAAATTTTCCTCTAATTATCGAAAATTAGACAAATTTTCATTCAATATTATAACTTTTGAATATAATTTATTTATCATATCTGAAATTATATATACTAACCACTAGACTAATAATGTAGTAGGTTTTCATAGGTTAGTTTTGTTTTTATATGATATATTACTTGTATGATCTTAGTATTCAATGTACATTATATTTGTATATATTAAGTATATTACAAAAACATGTTTTACATATTGTTATAATTATCACAATAATACGCTAACAATTAGGTGAAGTACTCTCCGGTCAAGAATGGGAGTCTCACGGACACTAACCAATAAAAATGGATTAAAAAAAAAACAAAAGATTCGGTAGCTGACCATGAAATATAATCAATTTTTACTCGCATTATAAAAAAAAAACAAATACTTCTTCTACTTGTTCAGTTTTTTAATGTTGATTTAAGATTTTTCACACAGTTTAAAAAGTTTTATGATTTGTCTAAAATAACTTCATTCATTATAAATATTTACCAAATTTATTATAATAATTTTTTTAAAACATTTAATAATATAATTGGTATTTACTCATATAAATTACACTGAAATCCTAAAACCGACACTTAATTTGAAACGAAAAAATGTCTAAAAAAAGTATTAATTATCAAAATCAAAGCAAACTAAGTTTTAGATCTATTATATTTTCATATAAGTTTTATCATTTTCCTAATTTATTTTCTAGCAGGATGCGAGAGGTCACTTTTTTATTTACCATAAGTGAAGAAAGAATTAGTAGAAATTTATCCTCTTTTTATCTTTTTTTTTATGTACAGACCGAAACTTTTGGATAAAATTATGTACTAAACTCTTTTTAACAAAAGTAATCATAACCTCTTTTTTTTCTTTCAAATATTTTTTTATTGATAAAATGAATCTTTTGGGGTTTAAATTCGTGTAATATTATTAACTATTTTATATGTAATTATTTTTTAATGGTCATTTATCTTAATATAATTCCTTTTTTTTAAGTTTCTTGTAGGTCCAAATACTACTAGAGGAGATTTATTTGAAGCCTAATCAATGTTATTTTGAAACAAAAAAAATATAATAAAACATTAACTAAGAACTTAATTGATTCAAACAAAGAAGTGTAATTATTTTTTTATAATTATTATAAGAATGATATTGAATTATAATGCAATGAGAAATTGGTAATACAACAATAACAAGATTAATATAATGTGAAGCGGATATTTCATAACAATTTCAAACTACAAAACTCGAATATTTTCGATTTTTTCCATTTAGTAATCAAATATCGAATTATTGAGAAGAAATCGCAGAGGAAAACTTGAGAGAAACACTGTTAACACAATGACGTTGATCGGTAGGAGTTTGAAAACCTTCGCCTTTGATAACATGACCGAGATGACCATCACATGCTGCGCACGTGATCTCCATTCTTCTTCCTCCCGCTTCCGGCTAATAAAAGTAAACAAAATATAAAGTTTGTATAAGAAAACTTTGCTTAATTATATAGTATATACTAAAAAAATTATAAAAATATGTGAACCGTAATAATAAAAATGTACTATGACCGTTTCTTTTTAAATGTCGTTTTAGGATTGTTTACACAGTTTAAAGAATTTTCTGATTTTCCTAAAATAACCACATTCATTAAAAGTATTTATCAAATTTATTATAATAATATTTTTTGTAAACACTTAATGATCAAAGATATAATTGATATTTACGTATAAAACACCTTGAAAATCACTTAATTTGAAACAAAAAAAAATATGTCTAAAATGACAGTTAAAATACGGTTAAAAAACGGAGAGAGTATTAATTACCGTTTGTTTAATGGCACCCGGGATAGCGTCAAAAAACGATGGCCAGCCGCAACCAGAATCGAATTTGGTGGTTGATTTATAAAGAGGAGTTGCGCAACCAACGCAACAATAAGTTCCTTCATCGAACAATTTAGTGTATTCCCCTTTGCCTCGGTTCCTAAATTAAAAAAAAAATCATTACAACATGTTCTTGTTTAAAGAAAAAAACAAAACTGAAAGTAAATATGATCTTTTAAAAAGACATTGCTTACTCAGTTCCTTTTTGTCTAAGGATTCTAAATTGTTCAGGAGACAAAATCGCACGCCATTCTTCGTCTTGTTTTTGAACAGATGCAGCCATTGAAGGAGCTGTTGCTGTCATTGCCATGGTACAAAAATGTTAATGTAAAGTCAAATTTATGAATTGAATAAAATTTGTGTTTGAGAATTTATTCTTAGTGAATAAATTGGTATTTTTGATTTGTGATTAAAGAGTAGAGATGGAGTGGGTATATATACACATTACTATGAGACTAGTCTTGCTTTGTTTTCAGTTTTGGTGTATGTAATGAAATAGACAAGAATCTTCGTAATTAATAATACTACAAAAATTAATAATTAAAGTCACAACTCACTCATGTTTATTGCTTATTGCTTATTAGATTAATCATATCTGAACAACATATCGAGGAAGCCAATGTTGTTAGGTAGAGCTGTATTTTGACTGTATTATAATACTTATATATTATCATAGTTTCATTTTATTTATTTTATTTTTGTTGCACATGTCTCTACTCTCCAAATTTTTGTCGTTTAAATCAATGTCTTTTGTTGACCCAAAAGTTCTTTTAAAATTAATTTTTTGTGTGGGAATAATAAATAAATAATACTCCGTCAATTTTATATTAGTTGTTGTTTTAAAAAATATTTTTGTTTTAGTTTATATAATTTTCTAGATTTTTTTAATTTAAATTAACTAACTTAAATAATAGGTCACGTAAATTTCAAAAATTAAACCGAAAAACTATTTGATTGGTTATTGTTTGATAAATTATAGAGAATTCTTGAAAAAATAATATATATTAATTATTTCTTAATTAATGTGAAAACATAAAAAAAAATCAAATAATTTGGACAGAGAATATAATGTATCACGATATTTTTTAAAAACCATCTTTAGTAGAATTCTATGTTTGAAAATATAGTTTCATCTAAAAAAAATGATATTTATTGAAGAAAATATTCGACAATAGTTTATGTATTTAAATATATATATTATTTCTGTACATGATCAAGAAATTAGATTTGTTCATAATTAATTTTTTGTACTGTTAATATTGAGAGGTGCAATCATATTACAATGATTTTCGAAAACTACAACAAAGATTGTTGACAGCTAGATCACATGTAACTATGTTTAACTTTAATAATAACTAATTATAATTAACAACAACATTGATATGTTTACAAAATCCAGAGTGGCAGTAGCGGCAACTTGAAGAGTCGAATCAAATAAAATCCATTTAAATACTATAATTACATTTTACATTATTTATTATTCTCAGATCGGACTATTTTTAAAGAGATTTATGGAACCGAGTTAATTATAATTAAAAAAATATATACAACTATATTATTTGCACTTACTTTTAGGGTAAAAAAAATTTGCACTTATTTCTTTTTAAATGTAAATCTATGGTCCGCATTTCCACACCACAGATTCTCTAAATCCATTAATATTCTATAATTCCATTAATATTCTATAAAATCACTAAGTTTTTTTTCATTCATATTAAGTTTATGGTAGAAATGGTTGTTATATAATTAATCTAACACTATTTAATTGTATATCACCATTTTCCAATTATGTTTACATTGATTTTTTTTTAACATTTATTTTCAAACATATTTTATTTTATATAATTATGTTTAGTTTGTTTTTATACGATTAAATAGTGTAGTCATATATAACAATGGGAAGTGAGTTTATTAATATAAATTCTACAATATATATTATTGATTTTGAGCATGTTTTAAATATAAATCATAAAGAAAATATTTAGTGTATGCTAATTATGTGAGAATTTATAGTTCAATGTGCAAATTATGACCATAGACCAAAACGGAACCGATTAGAAAAATGTAGTATTGTTTCTTACTCTGTATGTATAAACAAAAGATAATTAGTCATGTGAACTAATATTAAAAGTTTTTTTATTTTATTTTTTGTTACTCTCTTTTCGGTTTAATTTTCCATCTTGTAATTTTTTTTATCATTTGAGTCTAGCCACTTTTAGTGTTTTTGCTCTTTTTTTGTTTATTTTTCCTTATGGTTAGTCCACACAACGTTAATCATTCGACTTTTTTTAGGACATAAAAAGAGATTATATTGTATGTAATAAAAACAAATTTACCAACAAAAATAAATTTGGTGAGTCAGCTGATTTGAACTCATTACAATAATTGCTAAGATATGATTTAATAAGAAAACTAAAGTTTATTATTATATCCTCTACTTTCAACGACAAATTGCAATGAAAATTCACAATAAACTATTTATATATATAATCAATACTCCCACCGTGTTAAATTATTTGATTTTTTAGGTTTTTCACACATATTAAAAAAATGATTAATGTAAACACATCTTCAACAATTCTCTATATTCATTCAATTAACAACCAATCAAATAATTGATTTTTAAGTTCAAATTTTGAAATTCACCAATATAATTATTTAATTTAAATTACAAAATGATAAAAACAAAAAAAAATCAAATAAAATGAAACAACTAAACAATCTAAAACATCAATTAATATAAAACAGAGTATTATTTTTGCAATATAAAAAAATATATATTATTATTCAATAACAATCACATATGAGTAGAAACACAACATCACAATCTCAAAACGAACAAATAAACCCGATTTGCAAATTCTCTTACAGAATAAATTGATCTAGACAAAAATCATCAATATGTATATAAATATTTATATCATTGTGAAGAAATCGCAGAAGAAAACTTGAGAGAAACACTGTTAACACAGTGACGTTCATCGGTAGGTGTCTGAAAACCTTCACCTTTAAGAACATGACCAAGATGACCATCACATGCCGCGCACGTGATCTCCATTCTTCTCCCTCCAGCTTCCGGCTGATAAAATTATATAAACAAAAAAAATTTATAAGTATAATCATTATATATCACATAATTAATTCGGAAAAAAAACTATTAGTTAATTACCGTTTGTTTAATTGCACCAGGAATTGCGTCGAAAAACGAAGGCCAGCCGCAGCCAGAGTCAAACTTAGTGGTTGACTTATAAAGAGGAGTTGCACATCCAACACAACAATATGTTCCTTCATCGAATAATTTTGTGTACTCTCCTTTGCCTCGGCTCCTAAAAATCAAAATAAATTAATCTCAATACAATATTTACTGATTAAACATTTATATATAAAATAAATCCTAACCTAAATTTTTTTTAAACATTTGTTTACGGGTCTAATTTTTTTTTTAAAAATATTTAAGAGTCCAATATATTTGTAATTTATATTTATAGTAGTAATTTATATTCATATTGAAAGGATCAATTTATTTATTTTTAATATTGAAAGACCCAATATATTAATAATTCACATGTTCATGAGTTTAATTGTTTTTTAACCGCTTACGGATTCTAAATTTTTGGGTACGGCTCTGAACTATCACTAGTTCAACGATAGGACGAACAAAAAAAATTGAAAAAAAAATATTTAGAAAATTGCTTACTCAGTTCCTTTTTTTCTAAGAATTCTAAATTGTTCAGGAGACAAAATTGCACGCCATTCTTCGTCATGTTTTTGAACAGATCCAGCCATTGAAGGAGTTGCTAATGTTGTTGCAGTCATGGCCATTGTTAAGGAAATAATATAAGATTTGATTTATGAGTAAAATGAGGAAGAAAGAGGATGAAGTAGAGAAAGACTTATGATGATTTGAAGTGAAGGTAAATGATGATTTTATAGTGTATATTTATAGGTGCACATATTTCATATTCTTAACAACTTTTTTTCATATTTTATAAAATTTAATGTTGTAGGGCACGTTTTATATGTGAGGTCGCTTTATATATTTAGTTTATGTGTAGTATGGCTGCTTGAAATTTAAAACCTTTTGTTGACCAATTTTCCTTTCTTTTCCCAAGATATTCCAAAAAGAATAATATAGTAATACTATAGTTTTATTGAATCTTACTCTATATACTTTCTGACTATTATTTATATATATTGTTTTTTGTGACTGTATTATGTAATGTAGCAATGTATATAAATTAAATGTATCGATCGATAAAATAAATTAATTAAAACGTTCAAAAGTGGATGATGATGATATATATATATACTCCTATGTTTATAATGAGTTTTTAGTTTTACTTTTTGTTACACAAAAATTGTTTTTTTCTTATTTGATTAAAATTAGTATATGTTATTAAATGTATAGATTCTATAAATTTAAAAAAGTTATCGTATTTATCTTCCTACTTATTTAATTGTGGTGAAATTTTAAGAGAAATTATATGTTCTAGTATAAAAATAAATTGTTTATTTATGGAAAGATGTTGAAATAATATACTAATAAACAAAAAAAAATCAATTGATTAATAATGGTTTCTTCATTATAATAATAGCTATGATTAAACAAAAAAATAGTGTAATATGGTTGATTTGTGATTATGCCATAGAAAATAACGTCAACAAAATTAATTTTTATGATATAATCATATAATATATAAAAAGCTTAATGACTTATTTTACAATTATACAATTAGATTAAAATCTGATAATAAATAGAATAATAATTTATGAATAAAAATATAATAGATTGTTTAATATATAATCTTCAAATGATAAATTACGACAAAGCAATTACCTGTCGCTCGGTATGGTTCATGAACCACATGAACGTATGAGATTAAGCTCCAATCATATTACCATAATTTTCAAAAATAAAAAATTACAATTTTGCTGGTTGACAGCTAATTTTGGTAATTTTCCCATGATTAATAATCATTAATAATTTTTTTTATAGTCATTTTAGTAATATTTAAATGTTCTATGCAACTGGCGGAGTCGAACAAAACAAAATCCATTAAATAAATTTATCTTCTCCATAATTAAATTATTATTGTCAGGTTGGACCCTTTGGTTTTTATGCAACCGAGTCATAACTTTAAAAAACTGTGAATTCGTTTATTTAATTAAATATAAGGTTCTTATTTCAACAAATTTCTTGAGTAAAATCAAATTCATACCCTTTTTAAAAAACTGATAATAGATATATGCAGATTATTTTTAAGGGACAAATTAAATTAGTTTATTAACAGAAATTTTGAATTTCAGAGACTAATTAATTAGTAAATAAATATGCAATAAGAAATTATGTATTTCAAAACTATATACAAACATAGAGTTTTATCCCGCAACGAATTTACTACGGCAATTTTGTTTCGCTTGTATTGATATTGATTATATCAATTTCACGACAAATCTCTCGATTTTGTTTAACGTCATTGATATTAATATATAACATTTAGAAAATTTAGATTTTTAGTTGATTATATCATGTAACTTAAATATTAAATTAATTTTCAGAATAAATGAAATATCAATTTTATATTTGGGGATGATTAAATATTTTCGAAGTAAACTAAAATAAAAGTATTTAATGTCATGGGTTGTGAGCGGCTTTAAACCCAAGTTATGGTAGCTTTTTTTTCATAATACATTTTTTATAATATAAAGTTGTATTTATAAATTGACCACTAGGATATATCCAGTAGCTACTAGCTAGTCAGGGTTGTCCATACTTCATAGGCTGCTTTAAATGTGATTCATTAAGATCTTGTATATATTTTTTTTATACCCCGTCGCGTATGATCTTGTATATATATATATTTATTTTTTTATTTTTTTTTATGTACGAGTATTTAATGAAATTATATATTAGTGAGTTGGTAGGTACTAACTAAACTAAATATATAACTTGATATTAATGAAGCACATTTTATTATATTGGAGTGACTTACGTTGAACATAAATTAATTCAACAATGAATCGATAAAAAAAAAAAAAAAGCAATAACAACGACGGAGAAGTAATTAATAGATGTGAAGATATCACATAACAATATCAAATCTCAAATCATTAAATTCAATATCATATATTATTGTGAAGAAATCGCAGAAGAAAACTTGAGAGAAACACTGTTAACACAGTGACGTTCATCGGTAGGTGTCTGAAAACCTTCACCTTTAAGAACATGACCAAGATGACCATCACATGCCGCGCACGTGATCTCCATTCTTCTCCCTCCAGCTTCCGGCTAATAAAAATAAATATAATATAAAGTTTGTATAAAAACATTTTGCTTATATAGTATATACTAAAAAATCTAAAAAAAATTAAAAATGTTTTAATTACCGTTTGTTTAATAGCACCAGGAATAGCGTCGAAAAACGAAGGCCAACCGCAACCAGAGTCAAACTTAGTGGTTGACTTATAAAGAGGATTTGCACATCCAACACAACAATATGTTCCTTCATCGAACAATTTGGTGTATTCTCCTTTACCACGGTTCCTAAAATCATACAAAAATCATTAATTTTAATTTATAACATGTTTTTTGTTTAAAAAAAAAACGAAAAAATGAATGTAAGAGATTGCTTACTCAGTTCCTTTTTGTCTAAGGATTCTGAATTGTTCAGGAGACAAAATTGCACGCCATTCTTCGTCTCCTTTAGGAATAGATGAAGCCATTGAAGGAGCTGCTGCTGCTGCTAGTGTTGCTGTCATTGCCATGGTACAAAAATGTTGAAGTAAAGATCAATTTATGAATTGAATAAAATTTGTGAGTTTTGAGGATTTTTTTTTTCTTAGTGAATAAATTGGTATTTTTGATTTGTGATTAAAGAGTAGAGATGGAGTGGGTATATATATACACATAAATATGAGAATGGTGGTGTAAACAAGTTGGTGTATGAAATAGAGAAGAATCTTCGTAATTAATAAATACAAAAATTAATAATTAAACTCACAACTCACTCATGCCTAATAAGCTTATTTTAGATTATTAATATTAGTGACTCACGGCGAGGAAGCCAATGTGGTAGCTACTGCTGTATTTTTTGGACTGTATTATATATATAATTATAATTTTATCATATTTTCATTTTATATAGTTTATCATATTTTCATCGTATATATTTTTTTCATCAAATTGCACAGTTTCGTACTCTTCAAATTTGTCTCGTTTAAATAAAGAGACTTTTGTTGACCTGATAACAAGTTGATTCCAACTTCCAAGTCATTATTAAAATTATTACTAAGAAATTAATTTACAAATAATACTCATTCTTTTTTTTTCCACAAATAATACTCATTCAAATAATTCAACTACTAAACTATCATACTATTTCGCCGTCATCATAGTATATATATAAATAAACGGCCCAAATAAGGCCTTTTAAAGTATTTCCAACATTTGGGCCTTTTTAAAGCCCACTTAAAAACAGCTCTTTTATAAACATTTGCAGTAGTATAAACCAGTACAGTACAAAACATAAGACACTATTATCATTACAATGTTTCTAGTTAAAGATCACTTGAATTCTGAGGTGTGAACTTGAGAGAGATACTGTTCACACAATGGCGTTCATCAGTAGGTGTAGGGAAGCCTTCTCCTTTGAAAACATGACCTAGATGTCCACCACATGCTGCACACGTGATCTCAATTCTTCTCCCATCTGGATCAGCCTGAAGAAAACACAAGTTTTTAGTTCTTTCCTCAAGTTTTAATGGCAAATGTTGAGAAGCTTACGGTTCGGTTTATTGCACCGGGGATCCCATCGAAGAACGCTGGCCAGCCGCAGCCAGAATCGAACTTGGTGGTTGATTTATAAAGTGGAGTTCCACATCCTGCACAGTTATACACACCATCCTCGTTGAATTTGTTGTATTCTCCTGTCCCTGGATATCTGAGTTACATGTGTAAACCACAAGAACATGTTATACAGTTAGAGTATTTGGTCTTAGATTTTAATAAACTCTATGATCTCCATTGATTCCTTAACCACACTTGTAGCTTTTGATGTTAGAACATAAGTTATATATACAGTAAGCAGCTCAAAGATCAGAGAGACTGAAAATGTAGACCAGAACAGAACAATTAAGGACTAAGGAGCACTTTCATTTCGCATGGAACAATCCTTTTTCTGAGAGAGACTGATGTTAGGGTTCATAGGAGCTGAGAACACACCATACAAACAGCTCTAATCTAATGTTCAAATCTCTGTATCTTTCAATAATTTAGTCTTCTAAGCGTTCAAATCTCAGATCAAGTAGCAAAGATATTGCAAACAAGTCGATTCACATCAGATGTTTGAGATATGGAAGCAATTTCGATTGTCCAATGATTCTACTCACTGTGATTTCAAAAAAGTTTCAATAGAATCATATTGTGCAATTCATAGCTAGGGCTTGCAAGAGCTCGTTCTAGGTTACACCAATCACCAACTAAATTCAAATCCAGAAGGCATTTTAACCACATTTTACATTCTACCTCGAGATCATCAAATCTGTGATTTACAGGATCAATCCCCAATTTTCTGAGACCAATAACCCTAATCAATCAACACATGCAAGAACACTATCCTGAAGGAA
Source organism: Aethionema arabicum (assembly GCA_000411095.1). NCBI lineage: Eukaryota > Viridiplantae > Streptophyta > Magnoliopsida > Brassicales > Brassicaceae > Aethionema > Aethionema arabicum. Next base: position 39,011 of record KE150765.1, read on the forward strand.
ACCATCTCCGATTCCCCAAATTAGATCCGAAATTGAGCCAAATAGCCAAAATCACTGAAGATAATAGCGAGAGAGAGAGAGAAAGGGGAAGAAATCGCTTACTCAGTGCCTTTCTGCCTGAGAATCCTAAACTGCTCAGGAGAGAGAATCGCACGCCACTCCTCCTCCGGCTTATTGACAGAAGCCATGGCTAGAATACGACCACCGTGGAAGCTCCTACGCTTATTACTCCGAAGAAGAAACGGAAACAAAGGAGAAGCAAATCGAATATTCAAATCCGTATTCGATGATAATGAGAGAAGAGAAGGTCTAAGGAAAGATTTAACGGTGGAGACGAAAGTCATGGAGGTAGCTGAATATGCACGCACAGGTGTGGTGACGTTGAACACCATTTTAGTGGCTTTCATTGATTCTCCTTTGTTCCTGTGAATAACCTTTTTTACGAATCCTCATCCCTATATTTAGCTACAGTTATTTTTTTATTTCAATATATAATATAGTTAAAAAAAAATTATAATACATGTTCGAATAAATACCACTTACATTAAAGTTTAAATTATATTAAAATAATAAAATTAGATTAATAAAATAAAATAAAAGGAAAGGAAAAATTACAATAAAGCCATTTAAGCAGCTCTTGCAAGAACTTGAAGAGTATCAGAAACATGAGAAGGATCAATAAAAAGACCTCTTCTTCTCTTCGGTACAATCACTGTTAAAACACCTTCTTCATATCCAGCGGATATTCCGGCGATATCTATTGATTCCGGTAACCGGAATGTCTTCTTATAACTTTCCTCCGGCGAAACTGTTCTTATAATTAAGTACATCGAATCTTCAATCTCTACTTTTATCTCCTCTTTCCTCATACCTGAAAAAATTTATAATTATTAATCATATTTTTTACTAAGATTCGATGAAATTAATGGTTAATTAGTGAAATTACCAGGAAAATCGACAGAGAAAATGTGAGATTCTGGAGTTTGAGTCCAACGAACATGATTTTCTTGAGAAAATTGAAATTGGTAGCCATTGATTAGAGCTTGTGAAGTTAGAACATATTCCCATGGCGTCGGTTGAATTGTTTCGTAATTCATTTTTTTTTTATTATATGTTTTTTTGTAGATGGATTTATTCTTTGGTACGTTATTTATAATAAATATATGCATCCACTTGAACAACTTGAACCACTTGTTGTCTACTCTCTTAACTATGAAAACTCAATAAATACAAATAAATAGATTCTGAGAAAAAAAGAAAACTTTATAATTTTTATGAAAAATCGGATGTTTTCAAGATTATTCCCAATGGAAATTTTCAATTTTTCTTTAAAATATGAAGATTCTTCAAAATTGAAAACAAAATAAAGTATATTTTCTTGTGTTTTTTTTTTAATTTTATTTGTTTATGAGTAAATTTAAACAAAAAAGGTAAATGGTAATTTTTTCAAATTTGGGAGAATTACTATTCAATTTTTATTTTTGAAGAAAAAAAAATGAAAAACTATTATAGCACAGTTCTTCACCATTTTCTTTCAAATTTGAAAATGTCTTAAAAAACGATTCTTTTTTTTTTTGTAAAAAAAAACGATTCACAAATTCTTTCGTAATTTTGTAAACTATACATCAATTATAATATATAAATTATTTCAAGCATACCAAATATCTTCTCGACCACTCATTTAATATCTATTTTTCAAGTTGTTAGGTACAACTTTAGAGTTTCAAGATCATATTCAAATCTTTGCATTTATGATTTAACCATAAAAAATGCAACTTTTTTATTACAATTTACACCACAAGAATAGTTTCTGTAAAAAGCTTAAACCTTTTACTCTGTCATCAACAATCTACTCGAAACTATTTCCACTTCATCATCATCTTCAGGTATCGTTGACTTCTGCTCAAAAGTTTGACCAGGAGGATAAGAAACAGTAACAGCAACAAACTCATGACCTTTAAACATCTCTAATGGCGGCAATTGAACATCAACAGTTTCAATAAACGGACAAAAACTAATCATCTTAGGCCATTTTATAACTTCCTTATCATCTTCTTGAAGTAAACAATGCAGCAAAGAGAAACCTTTCATTACAGCAAACACAAGCTTAAGCTCTTCCAAATTAGGGTTCCTAAACTGAAGTTCATCAGATTCAATACACCTAGCAACATCAATTACTGGATACCGATCATTTCCAGAAGCTTCTAAACACAAAGACTTAACCATTTTCTTGTTACAAGGAAGCATTAAAGATTCAAGCTCATATGTAACCCTAAAGATTTCAATTTTAGGAACTCTAGCTAATTCCCATGAATCTTCAGAGATTTTAAGTGTAGTGTTCATGGTTTTGTACATATACATTGCTATGTTATTACCTCCATCTCCTCCTATGAATTGAAGACATTGAAAAGGTTGTTTTTTGTTTGACCAGTCAGTGTCTTTACCGACTTTGATACCAAATAAGTGACCTGGTCGGAGTTTTTTCCATGGATCTGATCTGTATAAAGAAGCTGAAGCTTTAAATAAGGATTCAATGAATTTGGAAGATATGCCTTCAATGTTCATTAGGCAAACACCAGATCCAGGTCCAAGACCTGGACCTGATCCGAATTGTTCTTGATATCTATCAAATAAGTTGTTTAAATGCAAATCCATCCTTGAAATTTCCTCAAAAGCGTTAGAGATCTAAAGCTCTTAGGTACAATCTAACCCTGCAAGTACGAAAATATGGTATCAAAACAGATCTAAAAATTAAAAAAGATCAAATCTTAGGTTCGTTTTCTAAAACCCAACAGAGAAAAACGCATAAAAAACCCAGAAAAACACAAAAAAAACAAAGAACAATACTGGAAAATGTTACCAGGCAAAGTGTATACCGATCAAGGCGAAATGAGCAGAAGCGAACAGTGATGAACTCTAGAAGATATGCAAAAAGAAACTATGGTGTTGCAGTGGAAATGATCATGACCCACAAAAAGTGAACAATAAAGAAGAGTTTTTTTTTTTTTTTGATAAACGCATTTTAACCGTTGACCAGTTCTAACAACAAAAGTGAACAAAATTATATTTTTATTTTCACCAATGGACCGAAATGTGAATAAAAGTAAAGAATTAACGATCACCTGAAAGCCGCCGGAGACTTGTCAGCGAAACCTTTCAGCTCCTGGTTCTGTCGAGTGGCTAAGTGAGGTCCAAAGTAAGAAGAGATTAGAGACAAAAAAATCAGAAGCAAGAGGTACTTTTACTACAAAAGCTAAAGTTTGTTAAACTAAATCTTTAGAAACATAGAAAATGATATAATATCTGAGTCTGTTGTAAAAGAAAGTAACCCATAGATGTTTATGCTACGGAACTGATGGTGTAGCTTCTTCTTTTGCTACTTCCTTGTCGCTGTCTACGTTCTTGACTGAGAAACCACCTGTAGCTTCTCCTACGAACAAGTTCGCTAGAAACCCAGTTTTCGAAGCGGTGGTCTGAGGATTTGTCTCCGTTGTGATGGCGTTGGTGTTGCCGGCGGCGGTGGTGATGTTGTCTCCGGTCATTGTTTTGTTTCCAAGCTCAAGTTGAAGCTCCTCCGGTACGTTTTCAGCTGGTTTCTCGGTAAGGTTGAATCCACGAGGTGATTTTTGTTGATCTGTTTCTTTTTGGAATAAGCTTGTTCCAATGGCTTCCTTTTGAATTGTTTCTGGTGTAGGGAAAAACTCCACTAATCGAGTAGCTGCCATGACTACATCTTTATCTGTACTCGTGTCTGCATTTGCTTCCTGTTCAGAGAATTGATCATTGCTTGCTTGCGGCATTAAAGGCAGAGCTTGACTTTCAGGAGTAGGATTTGGAATCTTCAAACCACTAATGTCTTTCATAGGAGTTTCATAGGCTGGATTCGAAGGTAGAGGCAGTGAACCAGTGATTGCATCTTTCATTGGATGATCTTGAGTTAGAGATGCCATGGAAGATTCAGTTTGGTTCTTGTTATCTGTGGTTGTTCCATCAGTTTCTGGTTGCTTGTTGGTTTCTTTTTCTGATTGAGTTTGTTGCTGAGCTGAAGAGGGGATAGAGATAGAGATGTCTTCTCTTCCATGCATTTTAGCGTAAGGAGCAACGTCATTTGCTGGGGTGATTGGAGTGACTTTACCAGGTAAGAACACAACACCTTTCAGTTGTTTATTAGTGTCTTTAATCTTAACGTTGAGGAAATAACCTGCTTCGAAAGATCCTTCTACGACACCAGAAACCACCTGGCCTACCATGTCAGTGTCTTCAGACTGGTTAGCACCAGGTTTTGGTGTCACAGGTGAATTCTCTAGTGGAGTTGCAGCTTCATCCTTGCGTGGACGACCTCTCTTTCGCTTTGCTAGGACATCAGCAGCTAGAGGTGAGCTGGATTCTGGATTTGGCTGATTCATTCTTTTTGATATAATCCACCGTTTGCCTACAAGACCAAAAACAGTAGTAGTGATTTGTATAGCTTCGTTTCTTCATACTAAAAGAGACTAGATACCAATTAATCCTCTGTAAAAAAAGAGTCCAAGATTACAATGTGATCAGTCGTCCCGTATCTGCCTAACAAATCCAGGATCTAATCTTTCTATTGGAGATTTACAGAATTCAGGAAGAACATACATCACACATTATCAAACCCCCAAACACACATTTCAATCAGTGACTATCTTCGAATTATCCTAACTCCACACTCAAGATTGAAATCAAGAAATCCATGGACTCTCCCAATTGAAAAGCTAATCTCATCACACTCTTGCAACAAATAAACAATACAGGAATACCACTCCACCCCACTCCACCCCGGGAGACACATAATTACCCTAGATTTATCAAAACCTAATCTCTGATGAGGAACAAGCAGATAAAGATTCGATTCACGAATCCTCGTCCCAACTGAGAACGATTATGAAATGCCGATAACGAAAAACGGATCAACCTCTGTATAATCAAACAAGAGAAAAATCTCCAAACAGCATTGACAGAGAATCGCTAAAAAGTAGAAAACTAATTCCAAATCGAATAATCCAAAACGCGGCTTCGTTACGAACAATACCTAGAAATCAACGATCAGAGGAAAACGCCCTGAGTTTGGCGTCACAATGTAGGTAAAACAAACACAATTACTGTATACCTCTCAACGACGCAACGCGAACCAGATACCGAAATGCTGCTTCCAAGAATCGAAAAATCTTCGTTTCTTGAAAAATGGCGGTTGTGTTCTCCCCTGCGATCAGAATCGTGGATATGTTCGTGTGAGAGATAAAAAGAGTGTAATGTATGTATATATTGGTGTATCTTCTTCCTCGTTCTTCTTCGCTCTCGTCTTACGTCTCTTTATATTAATTATTATTTTATTAAATTATTAATTTTTTCGAATCTTCTATTTATGGGCCTAATGGGCCAGAAATAGAAACTCATTTTATGCTAATTTAGTTACGAATATTTATGTTTTTCAGTATACTGAAAAAAAATCACTGTTTTTCATCAAGTTGTAAGTGGACCCAAGGAATTTAATATTTGCATATTGCAGAAATAAATACAATACTTTAACAAAAGTAAATATTAAGTTACCCAAAGATACCCAAAGATAAAAAAAAAAAAATTTATTTAGTACAATTTAAACAAGTCTGAATATATATATTTAATCAAAACTTAAAAAATTTAACATACTTCACTTTAATTTGATTATGTTTTTTTTCTTATATGTAAAACCCCTAAATGTATAAATTTATAACATATATAATTAATCTCATATTTTATATATATATATA
>KE150767.1:10067-22238 GCA_000411095.1 Aethionema arabicum
CCTATGTGTGTGCCCGACATTTTTTATGCGTGGCGCGACGCGACCATGCGTCATCTGTGGCACGCCGTCGTATGCCTTGGTCCAGAGACCTGTTTTTCTCAGATTTGCCTTGCACGACCATGCGCCCAATGAGTGCGCGGTCGTGTGGTTTGGATCAGAGAGTTTGACAAATTTTTGTGTGTCTCACACGACCATGCTCCTCTGTGGCACGCGGTCGTGCCCCTTCCTGTGCACATCTAAGTGTTTCCTACTCACCTTCACCCCTAGTAACATCAAAAGAAAACAAAAAAAAACAAGTCAATAACTAAAAGAAAAATGAAAAATGCATCAAACAAAAGTTACCTAGTGGGTTGCCTCCCACTCAGCGCTTGTTTAGAGTCGATTAGCTTGACTTTGCGTTTTTCAAACGCTTGGTGGTTTGTCCTTAGGGTTCGGAGGTAAAGTGTGGAGATAGAGATCATCCTCCTTCTCACCCTGACTGATCACCTTAAATCTAAGCATAGTTTTGAGGCGCTTGCTCTTAGGTTTCTTCCAGACCTTTCTCCAATCCCTAATCTTCCTCACAACCAATTTCTTGCGCTTTACATCTGACAGCCGGAACTTGTAATCGCCTAAGTCTTTTGCGGGAAGTGTTCCAGTGAGGTTCTCATTCATTCTGCTAAAAAACACAGCACAAAAGTGGTAATATAATTTACATTTATATGATATTAAAAAATATATATATGATAAGCTATGCCCGGAATGACATTAATCAATGAGCTTCATACTAATTAGTAGTCTAGATACATAGTCTAAATCACATGTAATATTATATTAGTCATGTATATACAAATTTGGTTTTTGACATATAAAAGTAAAACCGAAAGACACAAAAATTAAAGTTGTTACTGGAAAATAGTAAAATAAATATAGTAATTAAACGAAAAAGGTAAGTGTTGAATTATATTTTGTCGTACCCTAACCAGAGCCAGATATGAACATAAAAAAAAGTAAAACATTTGATTTAGGTTTCATATGATATTACATGTTTTAAGATCCCCAAAATTGTATAAAGTGTTTGTATCTTAGTAATAAACCATTTTTTTTAAGTAGAGATCACTGATTCAATTTCTATTAAAATGATTTTTTTTTTAAATATTCTATAATATTAATGGGCCTGTAAATTTTTTAGATTATGGATCTAAATCAGATCTGCATTTGGGACCTCTAAAATCTAAGGACCGACATTGTCCTGGCAATTACTTCCACAAATGATTTGGGCCTACTTTGAATTGTCTCTACAATATAATATAAGCGTCATGTAAGTAACAAATCAGACTTCAATATAATCGTCACATATGACGTTACCGTTGTAAAAAGCAGAAGAATAATTAACATCGCAATGCATGTAAGTTTCTAAAGTTTTTCACTTTCGACTTAACTGCTCCTCACTTTATCATGATCCGTTTGATGGTGCCCTCTCCGATATTGTAGGATTCTCGGGTAGGTTCAAAAAGAGAGTTTTTTTTTTTGAAACATAATATAATTAAATATCAAGTTTTTAGAACCTTTTTGTACTTTTAAATTAAGTTTACAATGCAAACAAAATTGAAGTTATACGTAAGTTTGAAAACATACCAAAGGGTTGTTATTACGGTGTTGTCCATTCCGGTGACAAATTTATATATAAAAGAGATGGTTTAGGTCTAAAATAAATATAATATCCAAATTTGGTTACGTGCGAGAAAAAAATACCATTTTAATAGACCATAAATATTTTATTAGAAAATGATAAATTTAAATCATAAGAAAAAGATAAATAGACGTTTGTTCAAAAATTAACTTATTGGTTTGTGAAAGGAAAAATGATAAAACAAAATTTTTAAAATCTTTGTTTCACATTTTATTTATTTTTTGAGTAAAATTAACAAAAACATTATTTCATAATAATATTGATATTTGCTACATTTGTTGAAACGTAACGGTTTTACTAACGGCGTAATGATCGTGTAATTAATAATATTACGCGTTTTGAATATAGAACAAAATAAGTTGAAAACGCCCTATAGTATAGTTCAACAATTTTATAAAGTTCTTCTATTACCAAATTTTCTTTATATTCAAAACAAATATTTTTTTAATTACTAGGTAATGGTCTCATTAACGACACTCATACATTTTTAATAACAGAAAAATATAAAATGCTGAAAAATATGCTGGAGAGTTAATTGTATATATCAAATTTATTCTGAAGCATATGAAGGTTAACAATGAAAAATATTTTTTTTATCATTATTTCTATTTTTAAAAAGAAAACAAGATAAATATAAAATATAGACATAGCTAGACATTACGATAAGATGTCACAATCTATACAAATTAACTCGGTAAAAAATTCAATTTAATTTAGCTTTACTTAGTTTTAATAAGACTAATTAACTAATCATTTTACTTCCGTATGAGAATTGTTTAGTATATCTAAATGCCAGACACTAAAATTAAATTAAAAAAGTTTTTTTTTTTGTCGTCAATTAAAAAAGCTAAGCTAAACAAATATAGTATCATATTTTGCAAAAAAAGCCCATAACTAATTTTAATTGTTTTGATCGTTGCAAAATAATTACAACGTATTGCTAAGGTGTTGATTTGTTGGTTTTAGCCCAGCAGCAACCATATAATTTTGCCCTAATTCACTGTTCATTGTACAAAGATGACTTTATTTATTTAACTTTTTGGACTTTTATTCTATCAAAAAGACAAAATTATCCTTTCATAAATGAACCCTAAAATCGTCAATGCATAATTTTCTATTCCAACCGACGATTTCCATTATCGCTCTCAGCCGTCAACAATTTCCATTATCATTGAATTGCAGTGTCAATTCTATTATCTGAGTCTCTGACAGACGATCGACGATTATTGATTTGGCCTCCATTTTTCAGTGAAGATTTGATAAACAACCTCCATTGTCGATGATCACAGATTTTTTTATAAAGCTCCATTGTGGTTGACGAATCTGAGGTTTGAATTGTTTCAAAAATTGAATGATATGTATTTGTAGAAAACTAATTCGTTGTAATTATTTGAATAGTCTATTATGAATTGTAGCTTAACATGCGTATTTAATTTGTAGAATACGTTTTGTCCTTCATATTGATTCTACCATGAAATTTCCATGTATTTATTAATTATCATCAAATTCGTTGGAGTTATTTGCCTAGTTTAGATATACTTCTATGATTTGAGTTACTATATAATGAGTTCTTATGATTTGATGATACAATGAAATGTTTTCTGTATTTATCAGCAAACCAACAAGTCTTGAGTTGTTGCACTATTCTAATTTCTAGAGTTTTGATTTCACTGTAATCTTCAGTAGGTGCATGCATCCTTATATCCGAGTGCATAGTGACGATATTAAAATTATAGTAGGTATTCAACTGTCAAAACTCTTGAAGAAATTGAGAACTTAATTCAATTGCTTACTTGTTATCTCTTTTTGGTCATTTGAAGAGGTATGATAATTGATAGAGAAGTAAGATACACGAAGAGTATATTTTCACCTCAACACATCAACACCATGAATTGATTGTCAAGTATTAGAATGACCATCATATTATATTTTTGTTTCGAGAGCCTGAAATTCACCTATATTAATTCTTAAGAGTGAAATTAATAATTGATATTTTATATTCCATAAGGTTTGATACTGATCCAAAGAACATTTATTCATGAGTTTTTATGCATCAATAGTCAAGTAAAACTAGTTTATGAGATGAAACCTTACTTAATATATAGTTTTAACTACTTTGATTTCTCTATATTTATTTATTATCTACTCTTATTGCAATACTAAATCGCTTAATTTATATATGATAGGTGACATTGCCGACAAAGCTAATCGTTGTGTGTAACCTTTAAGAAGAAGGCTAGGAAAATCACAATTACGGTTATGTTTCATAGACCCAATACCTTACCAAAGCAAAGGATCCAAAATACCGAATCGTTGAACAATTGTAGAAATCCATTCCAAAATCATCATAAGGTGAAAATTTCCATAACTTTCATCAACAATAGTATTTTTCTTCTTTTCAACAATAGTATGTTAAGATTGTTATTATTTTCACAACTTTGTGTTTTTTATTTATTTATTGGGTTTTTGAAAAAACTTGAAAAATTTCAAGCTTTACCTCCAATGATTTTATTTTTGTGTTATATTTCATTCTACGTTTCTAGAAATTGAATAGAATTTTGTATGTCAAGTTAAGACTCCATTTATAATAAAGTTAGTTACATGTTTTATAAAGATATTTATACATGTTTACACTCCTTTTTTAATATTAAGGGGTATGAGTTCAATCTTTATATTTCAAACATTCTCTGTAAAATTATACGGTATTATAAACATCCTTACAATATGGTCTAATTATCTAGAAAATGTTTTAAAATATCATGTTTAATGTTTTTGTGTAATCAATGAATGTATATCATGTTTAATCAATACGAAAACATAGTTTAAACACATTATAATAATTAATTACTTGCACAATTCCAAGTTGAAACTGTTTGAAATCTTGAAAATTAAACAGTATTATAAACATCCTTACAATATCGTCTAATTATCCATAAAAACGTTTTAAAATATCATTTTTAATGTTTTTGTGTAATCATGAACGCAAATCATGTTTAATCAATATGAAAACATAGTTTAAACACATCATAACAATTAATTACTTGCACAATTCCAAGTTTAAACTGTTTGAAATCTTGAAAATTAAACAGTATTATAAACATCTTTACAATATCGTCTAATTGTCCATCAAAATGTTTTAAAATATCATTTTTAATGTTTTTGTGTAATCATGAACGCAAATCATGTTTAATCAATATGAAAACATAGTTTAAACACATTATAACAATTACTTGTACATGTCCAAGTTTAAACTGTTTGAAATCTGGAAAATTAAATGGTATTTTAAACATTCTTACAATACTGTCTAATTATCCAGAAAAATGTTTTAAAATATCATGTTTGATGTTTTTATGCAATCTTGAATGCAAAGCATGTTGAGTCATATGAAAACATAGTCTAAACACATGATAACAAGTATTTGTACAAGTAAAAAAATATTAAGTTTAAACTGTTTGAAATCTAGAAAATTATACTGTATTTTAAACATCGTTACAATACTGTTTAATTATTCATAAATGTCTTTTAAAATATAATATTGATGTTTTTGTGTAATCTTGAACTTAAATCATATTTAACCAACATAATCATGGTCGTAAATTATATTCAAGATCTTATCTCTTTATTCTTTAATTGGTTACATAGTTCAGGGAAATTGTTAAGATTAGTTGCTTATTTTTAGTTTATTTGGCCTGAAATTTGGTGAAAAATTATTTATGAACATTTTGAGCATGTTGGTTCAATCCAATAGCTGCTAAGCGAGAACTGAAAAGGTAGTGTAGAAAACTTCCTTTCTTAATTTAGAAACTGAGATATTTACGCTTACCTCATTTAAATTCCCTTTCTGCAGTCTATTGATGTTGTTCTTCCATATTAATGATGCACCATGGGTTCTCACGAAAGATGTTTATGAGTTTGTAAGTGCCATTGGTTTGCCATCTCTTCTTATGTGTTTTTGTTGCTGTTGTTAATTAATTGTTTTGGTTTTAATTTATTCAAGTAAAGTCAATTGGGATTTTTAAAGAAACTAAAAGAGCTTAAAAGATCTCAACGTCAGACATAATAATGAGAATAGTGAAAGAAAACAACTAGTATGTGTTGTGTAATCTAGATAGAGGATACTCAAAAGAAGAAATAACAACCTATTCAAATTAATCCAACAATATTTAAGCATAACTAAATAAGTCTTTCCTATTTTGGTGATGAACATGTCAATTATTATAATGAGCCCCTAAGTGGTCAAGAAAAGGAATATTTAGCCCTATGAAACAATAGGTAGGTCTTGAACCAGAGTAATTCACAACTACAACATTTTCTGCTTCTTTTTCTTATTGTTTTTTTTCTTAGCTTAGGTAAATCGGTAGTCGTAGCTTGTGCACATGTAATTTTTTTTACATTTTTTTTTAACTCTTACACATGTAATTTCTATTCCCACTTTTGGTAATTTTCAGAAAAAAATATAAAGGTCAAATGTTGATCCGGAGATTGCGATTCGTCAACAATCGAGATCGCTTGTTCGCTGATCGTCGATCAATGACGGGTGTTTTAATGCTTTAGGCTTTGAAATCACTCGTCAAATAAATAGGGTTAAGATCATGTAAATAACTAGATGGAAGGAAGAGATGATCGCAAGGCGGGCTCTAAGACCATCTCCATTGGTGGGTTCGTACCACAATTTTTTACAATTAAAAAAGTAAATAAATTGAAAAATAAGAGAGATAACAGAAAAAGAGTAGATTGCCTCTTAAATGAGAATTTTAATTGGCGTTAAAAAAATGAAGATTTTAACAATGGTTCTTACCAATTTTGTACACATGTCTACTTATTATTGGGTTAAATATTTACTATCAAATTAAAATTTAATTATTTATTTAAATAATATTAATTTATTGTTAAGAAACTGCATAAGCGATGGAGATGCTCTAAGATCGTTAACTTTATGCAAGACTACTTCGACTTTGCTAGGTTGTGATAAAAGACAATTGTGTTTAATGACTGGTTCTAATGATTGACAAAAAAAAAGTGTATTTTCTTACATGTATACAATACTACTTGTTTTTGTTTCATATTGACCTTCAATTTCTTATATAATATGCAAGTTTTTGTTGGGTACTTTTTTTTTGTTTCATATTCAAGTTATTAGATATGTAAATCGTCTATGAGCCCGATTCTGGTTAATTGGTCGGAGCATTGTTGTTAACCCGAATAAACCTGTTTGAGAATTTGTGTGAATTATACTTTCACACACCCTATTTTTGTTTTATATACCCAATCGTGTTATAAGATGTTATAAAGTATCATATAACTTATTATGACAAAATTGATGAGGTATTATATTTTCTATTTACCAGTGTAAGATGTTATACGATGTTATAAGCGAGTGTAAAAAACAAAAAAAATAAGCTACAAATGTGTATATACCTAAAACACCTTTTCCAAAGTGCATATAACTAATTTTCTCAACCTGTTTTATATCGCTTCGAAGATATATAACATAAAAATTTATATAATTTTGGATATTTGATTCTACAAATGAGATGAAATATACTATATTTACAAAATTGTAAAATTAATTTAAATGATAAGAAACAATATTAGAATTACATAGACTACAAATATTACTATTAGTTAATTATGTGTTTTACTTGTAAAATTGTTATTTTATTATGATTTATTTTTATGTTAATTTCTCACTATAATCAACTTTATTTTACATATATATATAGGTTCAGAGCCGGTTCTGAGTTTCTAGAGGCCCCAAGCAAGACGGAAAAAATACATTTTATATTAATTTTTATTATAATAAAATATTAAACTTAAATAAGTTACATAAAATCAATGATATTTACAAAAATGATCAAATTTATAAAAATAAAAAAGTAAAACACGGATGAAATATAAGCACAAAAACTATTTAAGTATTAAATATAGTTTTTAGTTTTAATTTGATTTTTTTTACTACATCTAAATAGATTTTCTCCTTTTTTTTGGTATTAATATTNAAAAAAAGGACGTAGTGTTTAAATTTGTTTTGCAAAAATGGAAACAGCAAGAAAAAAACAAGGAAGTAAATTATTTACCAAAAAAAATACACTTGTTTAGAAAAACGTTTTTGGGAAGAAAAGAAAAAGAAATCGCGTATAAGGAAAAAACAATTTAATTCATGGAAGAATTAATAAAAAATCGCGGATTTTATAAAATGTGAAACACCCCAAGCTCTAGCTCATCATGCAACCTTATCACTTAGCTCGTACTTAATACGATTCCATATTCCCGTTTTTGCAAAAAACACTTCAAAACTTCCAAAAGTCCTACCTTCTTATATAATCTCTAAATAAAACTAATCATAATCATATCATCATAGTACGTGCAGGCAAACAACTAAAAAAAGAGAGGCAATAACGAGGTCTATTTAAAAATCTGACTAAAAACACCATAAAGGAAAATAAGCGTCATTAAGTCTACGAACTCGTTATCCCAACCCTTAGTGATATCCGGCTTCGACTTGACCTTCAAGTGTGTCCTTGCTAATCTCTACCTGTAGCTAATCTCCACCTGCAGGATCCGAGTCTGCGAGTGTGAGTCTATAAGAACTCAATGAGAATTATTGAACACTATCAAATTTAAGATTTATGAAACCACATTCATAACAATGATTCATTCAAAGCAATCCTGAACTCCAAAAGTTTCATAAATCATGACTTTAAGATTTCTTGTCATTTAAACTCAAGCTTTCGACAATTAAAATTTGAACTTTGAGCAACATAATCTTAACTTTGAACTAAAACTTCAGCAATATGAACTTTAATTTCCAGCAACTAAACTTTAAACATTTAGCAAATTAGACATCTATTTCCAGCAAGCCAAACTTAAACTCTTAGCAAATTAAACTTCAATTCGAGCAAGTTAAGTCTTAACATTTAGCAAACAAAACTGCAATTTCCAACGAGTTTAATTTTAACATCTAGCAAATTAATCTTTGGATTTTCAGCAACATTACTCTTAGATTTTCAGCATTAAATCTTCCAATTTCTAGCAACATTACTCTTAAGTTTTCAGCATTAAAACTTCACACTTTAAGCTCTTATCTCCTACACACTTCAAGGTTTTAAACCTCCACATTTTAGTCTCAATTTCTTGCACACTTCAAGGTCTTAGACCTTCACACTTTAGTCTCTAATCCTACACACTTCAAGGTCTTAAACCTCCACACTTTACTCTCTAATCTTACACTTTTTTTTCTACTAATTCCATTCCCTACACACTCATTGTTACTATTCTCCTACTCACTACACAACATAAATTCCAGCCAACAACATTAATCATTTCTACACCATGGCTATTCACGTTCCTTGATTCTTTCATCATTTAACACTCACTAACATACTTATTACTAATTTCAAGTTATTATCATCAAAATTGCATGGTTAAATGAGTACACCACTTATCACAAGTACACGTAAACCATAACTCATAGAACTTAATCAAACTTGACAATGAACACATGCTTAGACTTCTCATAACACATCATAGCACACAATAACTCACCTAATCCAACCCACACGTGAACCAAGCATATTAGCAATTATAATCAGCTCTTATTCTAAGAAAACTCCGTCAGCAACAAGGAGGAACACGTGAACCAAGAATAAAAAGGTATTTAATCCCATGATCATATTTTTCATAGATCTTAAACTTTTTAGAACTCAAGAAACTCACCTTAAATATCGTCTTTCCTTGTTGTTTCTAACCCCCTTGAGCGTAGGTTATAATGAGGATAGATTGGCGGCGGTCTCCTTTCTCCGGCGATAACTCTGGTGGTCCTTTCCTCGTCGTGAACTGCTGGCGGCTCCTTTAAAACTTCTGTTTTCGTTTTTTAGAGACAAAAACGTGGAATGAGTGGGAGAGGGAGAATGACTCTCTAGGGTTAAATATTGAGTGGGTTTGGGCCCAAATACATCCATTTCCTCTTTTCGGCCCAAATAGGTTCTATTTAATCATTTAAATGGGTCTCTTTTACCTTAGCTTAGATAATTAGAGATATAATTTAAGTTACCTTGTCCGTCTATGAATTCCGGGATGTTACAATTCTCCCCTTCCTGGATTGAGCTCGCCCCCGAGCTCTCAGCCCACAAATGTGCTGCCACCTGTTTCATTTCCTCTGCGGATTCCCAAGACTCCTCAGTCAATTCCCCTAACCTCCACTTAACTTGCACTTCCTCTCTTGGCCCTTGCTTTGTTTCGATTATCCTTCGGTCCCCAATTTCGGTTGGTTCTCTGACCAGGGTTAAGTTTGTTTCCAATCCTATTGGGGGTTGGCTAATGATTAACTTAGGTTCATGCACCATTTTTCGCAAGACCGAGACATGGAACACATCATGAAAATCAACCATCTCCTGCGGTAACTCTAGCCGATAGGCTACATTCCCAACCCTCGCTATGATCTTAAAAGGACCCATGTAGTGTGGTTTAAGCTTCTTCAACCGATTAAACTTATGAGAATCCCGAAAGGTTCTCATCTTGAGGTGTACTCGATCCCCTACTTCAAATTCCAATTCTCTCCTTCCTTTATCCGCGTAATTTTTTTGGCGATCATGAGCTGCCTTCAGTCTCTCCATGATCATCTTGACTTGCACCTCAAAGTCTACTACTATCTCGATTCCCTCAACTCCTTCCTTTGCCACGTCCGTCCAACACAAGGGCGTCCTACAAGGCTGCCGATAAAGTGCCTCATACGGTGCCATCCTAATGCTAACTTGAAAGCTATTGGTATATGCGAACTTGGCTAGAGGTAAGTGCTGAACCCATTTTCCTTTCCACTCTAAAGCACAAGCCCTCAACAAGTCCTCCTGTGTTTGAATAGTCCTTTCGGACTGTCCGTCGGTTTGGGGGTGGTAAGCCGTACTAAGATGAACTTGCGTGACCATTGCCTCTTGGAAAGCTCTCCAAAACGTCGCTGTAAATCGAGGATCTCGGTCCGAAACTATGCTCAAAGGTACCCCATGAAATCTCACAATCTCATTTATGAACGTTTTAGCCAATTTCTCAATCCCATCTGTCTTCTGAATCACTATGAATCGCGCCGTTTTTGTCAACATGTCAATGACCACCCATATAGCATCCTTTGCTCCTATTGTACGTGGCAACCTTGTCACGAAATCCATCGTAACCATGTCCCATTTCCAAACTGGCAGCGGAAGCCCTTGTAACAACCCTCCTGGAACTTGTCTCTCCGCCTTGACCTGTTGGAAAGTCGCGCATCCCTGAACCCCCTCTCTCACCGCCGCTTTCATACCCGGTCAATGATAATATCTTCTCAAATCTTGGTACATCTTAGTGGCTCGAGGATGTATAGTAAACGCCGAATGGTGACCGTCGCTCAATATTCGCCTCCGTAACTCTGGCACCTCTGGAACACACACTCGGTCCTTAAACAAGATTGTCCCATCCTGAGCCCGATGGTATCCAGCCACCTCCCCCATCATCGCACTTTGGAGCTTATCATCACTTCCTTGTTGCGCCCGAATTGTGGTCACAATATCAGCCTGCTGTAATGCCTCTAATATAATTCCCTTTCCAGAAGTTTCCACACTTAGGTTTAGTGCGGTTACCGTCTCTATCAATTCCCCCCATCTCTAATTCCCTCGCCACATCCTTTCTTTGACGACTTAACGCATCAGCTACGAAATTAGCCTTACCGGGATGGTAACTGATATCGAGATCGTAGTCTGAAAGTAATTCTATCCATCGCCGCTGTCTGAGGTTCAAATCAGCCTGTGTAAACACATACTGTAGACTCTTGTGGTCCGTAAATACCCTCAGCTTCTCTCCATATAAATACACCCTCCATATCTTAAGAGCAAATACCACCGCAACAACCTCTAAGTCGTGAACCGGGTAATTTCTCTTGTGCTTCCTCGGCTGACGCGATGCATAGGCTATGACCCCATCCTCTTGCGTAAGTACACAACCCAAACCAACTCCCGAAGCATCAGTATAAACATCATAAGGTATACGCGACCTAGGTAGCACCAGGACCGGGGTGGAAGTCAAACGGTCTTTCAACTTCTTAAAGCTTTCCTCGCATTCATGAGTCCACTCGTACTTCACACCTTTCCTGGTCAATTGCGTCAAGGGTTTAGCGATAGTCGCAAAACCTTCCACAAACTTCCGATAATAGCTTGCTAACCCTAAAAAACTCCCCACTTCTATAGGGTGATCGGTGCTATTTTGTGATGATTCTACTGACCATATAACCTATACTTTCATTAGTTTTGTATTGATTTTGCAGGAATTTAAGTAGAGATTACACAAAGAAAGAGAGAGAAGATCAAGAGAGAAAATGAGCCAAATTAGAAGGAAATCAGCAAGAAAACGTCAAGACCTTGAAGTAGCATTTTGAACGGATTAAATCGGAGCAATATAACACAAGATACAAGTCTAAGAAGTGTATCGGTAGTAACAACTTCCAGTGTTACTATCGATGGGATTTTACGTGAAGA
>KE150773.1:12576-23143 GCA_000411095.1 Aethionema arabicum
CGACCGCGTGCCCCAAGTGCGCATGGTCGTGCGCCCCACGTCCATCAGCTGGGAAGGTCACTGATTCAAAGGACACGACCGCGCGCACACAGGGCACACGGTCGCGCGCCTCACAGAAAATGAGAATTGATCGGTGCGATTTTGTGACAATTTTACTGACCAAATAACCTATATTTTCATTAGATTTGCTATGATTTTACAGGAATTTAGGTAGGAATTACACAAAGATAGAGAAAGACAATCAAGAAGGCAAACAAGCCCCAAAACTGCGGAAATAGGCAAGAAAACGAGCATCTTTGGAAGCAACGCTTAGTACGGATCAAACGGAGCAAATTAGCTGAAGAAGGAGAAAATTATCAAGCGTTTTGGTAGATACGTTTTGTTTATCTACTGATGGAAGTCTCAGAGAGTTGGTCCAAAGTGTGAGCTTCGTGTTTCGGTAGATACGGTCCTGTGTATCTACCGATGTGGGTTGATTGTTCGCAAAGGAGAGGATTTTTGTTCGTATTTCGGTAGATACACAAATATGTATCTACCGATGGCCGCCCAGAAAAACACAAAAGCTCCAAATTTTTTACCTAAATTCCAAGCCGTCAATAAATATAGATGAGTAGTCTTCACAAAAGGGGTAGCCGTTTTACCCAAAGGTCTCAAGGTTCCCCTATCAGCCGTTAGAAGATTTCGGCAGCTAAAGGATATTTGAAGACCATTCTTCTTCCTTTTCTCTTTGTTTTTCTGCTTTTATTCTTGTTTTAGATCCTCGTAGAATCTTAGTTTTTCAATACAGTAATGTTTTTCAGCTTTTGTTTATTATTTATTTTCTTTATGTCTGAGTAGTTAGTAGTTAGGCTTAGGGTTTGTAGGTGATTGCAATCACGGTTAGACACAAATAGACAATCTATCATGTACCTTTGCCTAACGATTGCACGTAATGCTTAGATAGGTATGATCAACCATGTCTTTGAATTTAAATGATTCATAGATTGAGTGAAAGCCGTCGGTAGGAAGCATTGGATGATCCTTAGAGTGAGCGATTCACGTAGGTGACTTGATAGTCGAACCTAAGAATTCGTAGATTAAGCCTGATCGAATTACTCCGTGTTAGTAGAGAGTAGAATTGCGATTCCTCATGAGAGTGACAGAGTGGGGCCAGTATCGAACTCTTGCGTAGCATAAGGATTGCGATAGTCGCACGAGAGTGGGCCGGTTCAATATTTAACGGTGGAGTCTAGGTTGTTAGGATAGAAGTCTGAATAGTTGTCTGACCAAGTATCGCATGATCCGTAGATCCCTAAGCTTAACGTTTTTAGTTATTGAATTTTAATATCTTATTTTCGTTTGTTTAGTGCTTGAAAACCCACAAAAATCGCTTTGTTTTAGCTTAGTTTTTAATTTGAAATTACATGCTCAGTTAGCCTCCTGTGGATCGATACCTCATAGTACTACAACACCCCTTGTGGTCGAGAAGTAGAGGTTTATAAATTTTAAAATTAATCACACCTATAGCGAAACCAATCGTAGTTAAACGTCGACTGTGATCAGAATTCCTCTGTTTAGCTCGACACGACCATGCGCCCCTTGTGGCACACGGTCACGCGCAGTATTGGGAAATCAAGAAACTTTCCTTTTCTTGCTTCTTACGGGATTGTACCTAGGGTTTCNATTTGAAAATTAATCACCCCCATAGCGAAACCAATAGCTATAAACCCTACGTGATCACTAAGTTTAGCATTTTTAGCATTAGATTTCACTCGTTTACAGTAGATTTTTGTTTAGGTTCGATTCCAAAACCAACTCTTCTTGTCTTAGTGTTATCAAAGTTTTAAACGCTTATTGTTTAGTAACCAAGTCTCGAAGGATTGACCGTTAACTAACTACAACAACCTTGTTTTCCAAGGGAGTCGAGGTTTAATATATTTTGATCATACAAAAATCGACATGATCAAATGGCCAGTATAACACAGGAATATGCGAAGAGCGATCCAGTGGATCATGTGTGGTTGTACTTACAGTGGAGGGCAGTCCAGATCGCAAGGTCGGACTGTTGGAGCTGCCAACCAGCGAGGATCTCGTAGATAGGCTGCAGTTGACGACTAAGAGGTAGAGCACCACCAAAAGGATACGGAGGATGCTGAGCAGAACGAAGATACTGAGGCTGAGCAGGAGGTTGATCCAGATGCAGGCTTTTCTGGAGCTATTTAGTTCGCCGCAAATGCCGTCGTCAAGTGGACCTTGGAGCGATGAGAAGAACGAGCACCGACGATGGTGCATAGTGTATCATTTTTTCTCCTTTTATCATGTCATTTTGCTACTTTTGTTCACTTTCTTTTACTTTATATTACATCGGGAACGATGTGAAACAAGTTTGGGGGAGCCTACTACTAATACTTCTACTTTCTTGGTTTCTTGTGTGTTTTTATGACTTTTGGTTGTATTTCAAACTGATTTGGATTTTATTTTTTATTGTGTTTCCAAGAAGCTTTAAAGTTTTTGAAAAAATCCTTGTTTTCAAACCTAACAATTCATTCATACAATAATTTGGGAAATCAATGATTCAATTCTCACATGCATGCTAGTTCTTAGACTTTAGAAGCATGTCCATTATAGTCCTTGTCGACCTTTAGGATTGCATGAGCTGTTGTAGAATCTAGCTTCACTATGCTTCGGCATTTTTCGAGTTCACTGTCTGTGCTATTGTTTACATGATTTGAAGGCTTTTCCCTAGAAAATCTTAACTTAAAACTCAATTTAAATATCTCGGTTAGAAGATTTGACAGCATGCATGGATTTCTTCTAATAAACTTTCAATCTTGAAATCCACCCATTTAAAACCAAACCAAAACATTTTAAACCCTTTTCATATAATCTCCTTGAATGAGGTCACTTTGAAAATGTTTTCATATGCAAAATCCCTTAGGAAAAGAACGCTAAGTAGCACTGTCATCACAACCAAAAATGGAGCATATCTCAGGGATGGTGATCCGATACTCTACTACCCGTAGCAGAAATGATATGAAATACTGCCTCGCATCTGTCTTATCTGCGCCATCCTCCTGGTGAATCAATAGAGATGCGTAGAATTGGCGAACTAACTCAGGATATACCTTATAGACCTTGTAGGGAAGAGCTCCCAAACCCATTCTTCCCAAGATGTCCATAACCGGCTTCTTAATCCCCATGCTATGAGAAGCCTTGCATACAACCGGAGTAGGCTTAATCGCCATCCTCAACCATCTATTGTAGAACAGTGAGTCGAAATCAGTTTAATAACCACCCAAAGCTTGGCGAAAAATAACCAGCTTCTCAAGCTCCCCCAATGTTACATTGAGGTCCATGTCTTGTAGCACTGACCGACGGTATGGGATAGGTTGACCATCAGGGTATCTCCAAACAGGGTGCTCAACCTCATCCAAGTCCGGAGGACTAGGAGGAGTACTCGGAGGAGGGTTATTTTCCGTAGCAACTCCTTTAGCTTTTTCAGCAGTTGCGGCTTTCTTTGGAACACGTCGAGTCATCTACAACACTAGAATGAAAGCGAATAAGTACGAAAGAGGAACTCTGTTATAGACTTAACCAATGCAAAATGACCACAATACCATGCAAGACAAAAGGTAAGATTGGTAAGGCAGAGAACATGAGAGAGGAATAAAGGAAGCAAAAACCGAGACAATGTCCTAATTCAAGTATGCACAAAAAGAGCTATAAGACATCATATCAATTATGCTTCATAACAGATGCTCTATGCCTTTACCGGAAAACGACAATTCAAAATGAAATGCTTCAAGATCATGGTATGTGAACAAGAGGGTGGTAAAGTCTCATCAAATCTCAAATGACAATCTCAATTAGAAGATCTCAATAATCAACTTTTGAAACACTTTGTTGAGTAATTATGGATTATTTGCTCAATGGGTTAGAAAAAGTTAAGCAATCATAAGCAATAAGCAAGGATTATCCATAAAACTCATAGTAGAGTAGGTAATATTGGTTCGAACACAACTCCAAGCCAATAATTTTGGGTTTTCAAAGACATGCAATAGAAATCATGGGGAAAATCTGAAATTATGATGGCTAAGTGTGAAAATTGTGCTTTGGAACTAACTAGAACAAGTTACGAACTATCCTTATTGCAAAATCTAGAGCAAATTGTGATTCCCTAATCTAGGGTTCCAAGATTCCTAAAGTAGAGAGAGAGAATTGGAGTTCATACCTTAATTAGATGATGAAGGTTATTAGATAATCAGTTAGAGAGCACAAAATCGTTGAAAATAGGACCAAAAAACACTGAAATACGATGAGAATCGAAGAAGGAATGGAAAGTTGAAAAAAGTTGCAAGTTTTCGCCACAAATGGAGTTGCGAGAGAGAGAGGGGTACGAGTTACGAGGGATTTGAAGATGTGATTTTTGAATAAATCCAAAGGATTAACCGGATTTTTATAATTGAAACACATACCTGAATCCCGCTCGACTGGACCCATCCAAAGTGTCTGATCAGACAAATTGAATACCCTGAATTTTGTTTCTTCTTCATATTCTGATCGGATTATTTGAAGCCGGCTACTTCGCTTAGAGAATTGTCCGACCAGACTCAGAAAATTGTCTTGTCGGACATCCTTGGATTTTTCAATAATCCAACTTCACATAAAATCCGATCGAATTTTGCTAGACCGACAAGTTCGCTTAGTTAGTGTGTCCGATCGGACTCATAAAACTGTCCGGTCGGACATTGTCCGATCGGACATTCTTAAATGTATTAAAATTTGAAAAACACTAACCTACAGTCCGAGGTAGCCAACTGTCCGACCGAAATCCTAAGAGTCGCTTCTTGGGTCACAAAGATGTCTGATCGGAGACAATGATCCGTCCAATCGGACAACTCGCAGAAATGCACATTCCATTGCATTGTATCAATCCTTTCTTGAAAAATAACAAGATCAAAACACATAAGTAAAAAATAACGAAGCAAAAGTGAGTATGTACTTAGTAGGTTGCCTCCCACCGAGCACTTTTGGTTATAGTCGTTTAGCTCGACTTTCAAACCATCTAAGAAGAAGTAGGTTCTTTAAAGAGGACAGCTTTCCCTCCTTCAATTTGAGAGTCACCAAAATATGGCTTCAGGCGCTGTCCATTGACAATAAACTCCCGACTAGTAGGACTCTCCAAGACTACAACCCCATAAGGTCTCACTTATTTGATAGTGAATGGTTCACTGCACCGTGACCTTAGCTTTCTGGGAAACAACTTCAACCGGGAATTAAAGACAAATATTTGATCGTTTGGAGCAAAGTTTTTGGCCAATATCTTCCTGTCATGGAGAGCTTTTGTCCTCTTCTTGTATAGTTTAGAACTTTCATAGGCAAGATATCGAATTTTGTCCAATTCATTTAGCTGAAACTGTCTCCTTTCATGAGCAGGTTTTAGGTCGAAATTCATCTAGTCGACCGTCCAATTGTCGGCGATGATGGGCAGCCCGATTAGGATAGCGTATTGTGGGCGTATGTGCCGAAGGCCAAGGTGGCCGGTTGTTATTGGATTATGTGTATGATCGCTGAAACGTGATACTATTTACTATTGCTTGGTTAATTCGCTTAATTATATAGCCTAGTTGACCGGATCACCGTACCACTAACCAAAATTTGTTTTAATTATGTTTCCTTTCATGGAAGCATGTAGTGATGATGATATTGAATGCTAGGTGTCACAGATCTTGGTGTGGATCGAAGGATAGCGGAATGGGTAGATGGATTTCGGGTTTAAAACTGTGTAGTAATATGTATGTTTTGTTTGCATGTTAAATTTGTTAAGTATGTTGTTTAAACCGTGTTGAAGTTTAAGTATGAAATGAAAATACATATTTATAAAGAATCGCATGTTATAGAATAGTTAAAGGAAACATGTTAAAACGGAATTGGACTTTGATGAATAAGCATGAAAACAACTTAGAAAATACGAACCATGGTTTGTGTGTAAGCGATCGGGAAAATGAAACTGAGAAAATGACAAGTATCGAAATTTCTTTTAAAATGAGGGTTGGGGTGTTAGACTTATACCTATGAAATATTGGATTTGGCTCTCAATATTTTGATAAAAATTAGTTTTAGTCTAGTAGTTTGTTTGCTATATATATTCGCATAAAACCTCTGCAATATAAGGGTCTACCCTATTTTGGACATGTTGCTCGAATCCAAGTACTCTTTTTAAGACGTAAAAAGAAAAATTTACAAATGGTGAACCATTAACCCGTCGTACTCCAATATTATATTTAATTTCACCATTATATTAAAAAAAATTACTTCTGTATGTATTACTTTTGGAATTTATTTTTAATTTTTGAAATAAAGAAGATAATCAAGGAAATATGTCAATATCCTTTTTCAATACGAACAACAATGTTACAGCTGAAATACTAAAAAGACGAACTAGTATATTTTTTAGGATATTGGTAAATATAAACAAATAAAATCAAGTGTACAACAAATGCTTTTTCACTACTAACATAAAATAAACAACAATGTAAAATCCGGTTACGTAAGTCCTCTCTGCTACTAAAAACATTTTCATCCATTTTTCTTTAAACTTTTTTCTTTATTCTGTAAAGTTACAAGGAAACAGCACACCCACTAGAATGTTTTAATATTAAAATAACATTTTCATTACTCAATTTCTCCTTATAAATAACAAGACTCGTCTACACAACAACACAACTCATCTTCTTCAAAAGAAGATAGTGAAAGCTATGGAGAAATTACGTGAAATAGTGAGAGAAGGAAAGAGAGTGGGGAAAGAAGACCCAAGAAGACTTCTTCATGCTCTCAAAGTTGGACTTGCTCTTGCTTTAGTCTCTTCCTTTTATTATTACCAACCTCTTTACGATAACTTTGGTGTCAATGCAATGTGGGCTGTCATGACCGTAGTTGTTGTTTTCGAATTTTCCGTCGGTTAGTCTCTACCGAAAACTTAACTCTTTTTTTTAAGTTAGCACCAAATAGTCTTTAGCAGTTTTTTCGCAATTTCACCATGTTATAGCTCTTTTTACCGGCTTTCGATATCTTAAGTGGGCATGCAAAAATAACTCTGTTTTTGGCATAGCCGGTTGTAAGCTCAACTAATGCAATTTGCGCTTACGACTACCGGTCTTCGGCATAAGTCTATGAAACATTCACCTTGGACCCCATATTATATTGACTCTTAAATCATATATATATATATGATTTGTTTTAAATATTTCGTGATACAAAATATCAGTCCCAATTTTGAATTTTGTGATCTCGTATTTTTTAGGAGTGGTTGTATCTACGACCAAATTAATAACACATTTTTTAACCGAATAAATGTTTTTTAATAATCTAATTTGATTTTTGCAAAAATATCCTACTAGCAGAGACAATGACGGTTTGCCCCATATCTCTTTAACTTTCCATAACTCACAATTATAACAACACACATATGGTTAACACATTTTGAGTTGAAATTGAACAGGAGCCACACTTGGTAAAGGACTAAACAGAGCAGTAGCAACATTAGTAGCTGGAGGGCTAGGAATCGGAGCTCACCACTTAGCAAGTATGTCAGGACCAACAGGGGAACCTATTCTTCTAGCCATTTTTGTCTTTATACAAGGTAATAACTGAAAACACTCTTGTCTTATATGTTTCTTACTCTTTTTTTTAATGTTTTGTGGAAAATAATAATGTGATGGTTACATATGCAGCTTCATTGTCGACGTTCGTGAGATTCTTCCCACGTGTGAAAGCGAGATATGACTATGGAATATTGATATTTATATTGACGTTTGCACTTATATCAGTGTCGGGGTTTAGAGAAGATGAGATATTGGAGTTGGCGCATAAGAGATTGTCTACTGTGATAATGGGAGGAGTTAGTTGTGTTCTTGTCTCTATCTTTCTTTGTCCTGTTTGGGCTGGACAAGACCTTCACTGTCTTCTTGCCTCTCACTTTGACAAACTTGCCTTCTTCCTTCAAGGTATTTATTGTAAAGACTTTACTATCTTTTTTCTAACCGATATTTAAACTTAGTATCTACGATATTTTTCTAACCACTTGATCTACTTTGTCTGTAAAGGTTGTAATTTTTTCGATTTAAAACAATATTTTTAAATATATATATTTTTTGTATTTCTAAACGAGCATCCTTATTGCACAAATTAGATAAAATATCTTATTTGAAGAGAGAAAATAAAGGGAAGAGAGAGAAAAGAAGAGAGTAAATGAACATTGATCCAATTTTCTTTAAGAACTATCTGATACAAAACTTTTTTTTTTTACTTTTAGAGACTTAAATGTCATTACATCCATATAACAAACTTATATAAAATTCTTTGATATATGCATTAAAGATATCCTTAGACCCAGATTTAGTGGGTTTCCCAATCAGAACCAGTTTTAAGATGTACGACATATCGAGAACAATCTTTTAACCAAGATATATTCTATAATCATAATTTTTAATGGATACATAATACTTTTTTAATTAAATATTTTCTAATTTTGTTTTATTAAAAATTACATAATTTCTTTTAGACAGTTGGTATCCATGTATGGGGAAAGCAAGCAATTGTGGTCTCTTTTTGTCGAATTAATATTTACAAAAAAAAGGGTTTGGGTGAAATTGGTTTGAATTAATTCTTATAAATTTAGGGTTAATACTCATGATCGGCCTAGTTTTCAATAGTGCTAAAACCGAAAAAGGTATATAATCATAGTCTCTATGATAGATTTATATTTTTTTTGGTAGTAGTTTAAAGAATGAGAAATATTTGGCAGAATTTGGGGAGGAATATTTTGATGGGAAAGAGGATGTGGACATTAAGGAAGTGAAGAAGAGGAGAGAGAAGCTTGAGAGATATAGAAGTGTTTTAAACTCAAAAAACAATGAAGAATCTCTGGTCAGTGCTTTGATTCTCCTCTTTACTTTAAAGATTTAGCTAGCAAGACCTTTTTTATACCTTTTTATTTTAATTTGTGTGTTAATTTTATGTGTTTTAGGCTAATTTTGCAAAATGGGAACCTCGACATGGTCAATTTAGATTTAGGCATCCATGGAAACAATATCTTGCCGTTGGTTCATTACTTAGGCAATATGCTTATAGGATTGATGCCTTGAATTCATATCTCAACGCAGACTTTCAGGTATTTATTTATTTTTAATAAAAGCTTTTTAAGGATTTTATTTGTTTCACAATTTTGCTAAAATGCAATACTTTTATTTAAAATAAATAAAAATTTTGGTAACATTTCAGTTGTTTTATCGAACGTTACATGCAAATGTGCTTTTGCAAGGAAATTTAATATATAACTAGCATGATGTATTCTTTTAGATAAAACAAAATTATTTAAAAAAATAGAAATAGAATAGCATACCAAACACAAAAGATCAAATTTTTCAAATTCATATTTTTCAATAGATCATCCATCTTATATTATTTCAAGAAATATTTTCTTATATTTTTTTAAAAATTAATATATTGAATAGGTAATTTTATTGTCTCCATATATGCTTTCTTTTTAAAAATCGTTCACAGTATTGGAATCATTTTTTTAAAACGGGTTGGATTTGGATCTACTGATGTCTCATTTTGATATTTTCTAACCGGTATAATTTCTTTACCAAATATTATTGGTAATCATATGCATGCTATAATGTATTAGGTTCTTTTATTTTAATTTTGTTTGGGTCTTACATATACAATTCTTCCTAATGATTTTTTATTTCATTTCTTTAGGTATCAATGGACATCAAAAAGAAGTTAGAAGAACCATTAAGCCGAATGAGTTCAGAATGTGGAAAATCAATGAAAGAAATGTCAGCTTCATTCAAGAACATGACACATTCATCTTCTTTAAATCAATATATCATTAATTCACATTCTGCAACCAGATCTCTTTCTAATTTACTTAAATCAGGCATTTTGAATGATGTTGAACCTCAACAAATGATTTCATTGCTCACAACAGTTTCTTTACTCATCGATATCGTTAATCTTACCAAAAAAATCTCATATTCTGTACAAGAATTAGCATCTGCTGCAAGATTTAAAAAGAAGGTGAAGCCGATTAAATGTTCTAGTACAACACATGATGATCAGCATCATGTTGTTATTAATTGTGATGTTGATAATGAATCTCATGAAGAGACCTCGCTGGATCCATCGCATCATACCATCAAGATTGATGATGATAATGGTGATTCTTTACATGAAGAAGGGCATGCACATCTTAATTCGAGTTCTGTTTCCGGTGATCAAACGGTTGTAGATAGAGTTTGTAAAAATATTAATAATAATAATTAACTATATATTATATGAGGCGGGGGGTGGGGATATTTGATTTATATAAAATTTTATTTTTCTCTTTATAAGTTACTTACGTGTTACTTGTACTTAATAATTATATAGATAATAAAAAAATACTTTATTAAAATACATTGTAAAGACCGAAAAGCCTCAAACCTCTATTTGTAATTTATAATATAAGTCGAAAAAACAAGATATATATATATATATATATATATATGTGTGTGTTAAACTGTTAATTGTTAACAAAGAA
>KE150775.1:75838-89140 GCA_000411095.1 Aethionema arabicum
TTAAAAATATTATGATGCAATACATATATATAATTAAAAAATACAATAACATAATTAATCATAAACTAAAAAATATAAAGCAAATACAAAAAATAACATTAAATCATTTTAATACAACATAAAGAAAAAAAGTTATAAAATAATTTCATATGTATTGTTGTTTTTATATGATGTACTGTAATTTTCTTTATATAATCAATGTTTTATTTTAGATAATATTATAATTCATATTAAAAAAAAAGTTAATTTGCAAACTTTAAAAATAAAAAGTATAATTAATAAATATAAACTAATTATATAGATAGAATATACTTAAAATATTCTTTTTTAAAGTAAAAAAAAATGGAATAAATTGGAACAAAATTTATCTCCAAAATAGAGTTACTCCATTTTAGAGTAAAAAAATGAGTGAACCAGTTTTAACGAAAGTAGATAATGCTCACTTTTAAGATTAACTACATCATCATTTGTTGTCTAATTAGATGATGACGCATGGCATAATCATGTGTTAAATTACACAAGAAAAAAAAATGAAAACTCATAACATTTCTTCCAAAATTATTAGGTGGCTAGAATTACTAAATAATATCTTAGTCACCATTTCTCATATGGTCCATGTATCCACAAGAATTCCAATTTATTATTTGTAGATATTATTAGATTTTAATAGTGTTCTCAATAAAGTTTGTAGTACTGACCTATTTCTTTTTCTTAATTTTCTTCAAAAGTATAGTTGGAAACACAATCAATTAAAATTAATTAAGGTTAACTCAAAATTAATTACAAAACTAATTTAAAAATTATCATTATTTTGTGTATTTCTCTGTATCTTTCTATATTTTTAACTTTAGCTATTTTTTAAAAAAATAAAATATTTCTTTTTATTTCTTTTGCAGGGATTCTATTTTGGTTCTTATAAATTTATTAAATAAAATTAATTTTTTTCTTTGTTTTGTTTTTTTCTTCTTCGTCTTTGTTTTTCTTCTTATTATAATATATATGGTCATTTTACTCAAGTTGGAGATAACTATTAGGACAAGAACAATGAAAATTGGTTTAAATCATAGGTTTCGAGCGGTAAGAGAGAGCGTTAGATTAATGAGTGTTCATTAATTATTTTATTTAGGCTAATTTTTTTGTTTTTATATATGAATCATTTATAAATCAATAGATATCTTATTGACCGATTAAAAATGAAGGTAAAACGTTTCAATTACATTTAATATAATTTTTTTAATTAACTTTATGTTATTTAATTATATGCAATGGCATGTCAACTATTTATTTTAGAAAAGAGGTTAATATGTTACCTGTTATATATGATCACTAGTCTAGATTTTATTTTAAAAAAGATAAATGTTTTTATGATTTTTATTATATATAATCATTATTTCCTGTTTTACTCACCCTTATATATTCGAAAAATATATTAGATTTTTCAATATTTTCATTAAAATATGCGAAAATGTAAAAAGAAAAAATTATATAAATATATCTAATTAACATCCGAATTCAAAGTCTCACCTCTCCTGTGAAAAATCTTAAGATATTAGACTAGGTCAAAAAAAACTCAAAAGTGTGAAAAAGTCAAGTAACTTAAGTAACAAGTTACCCATAAAAAAGTGTCAAAAGACATGAACTTTGTACTTCTTCTTCTTCTACTCCTAAACCTACGACTTCTTCAAAAGTCAACACATCAGCTTAACAATCCAACCCAATCATTACCATCCAACCAAACAATATTCAAACCTTTCCTTATCTTATAACAAATCAAACAACACTCCCAAACACGATCAAACATGACCACCACTAACTCCCAAACATCACCTTTAAACACATCAAAAACAATCTAAAACTCACCAAAATCACCTGAAAACATGCCTCATCTTCAATCTCTCTTACATCTCTTCATCATTCTCCAGTTCTTACCTTACACCATAAGCCAACAACAACAGTCTTATCCTCCTCAAGTTAGATCAAACCATGTTCCAGCAGTAATCGCTGGTATGTTCATGTTTACTGTCTTCTTTAGCTTCCTAGCTTGCTGCATCTGTTATAAATACTCAGGGACAACATCAACACCAGGGATTAACTCCGATATCGAAGAAGGAGGTCGTGGAAGATTCCAATCTAGAAGAACTAATCGTGGGCTTGATAAAGATGTTATAAATTCGTTTCCTTTCTTTGTTTATTCACAAGTTAAAGGGTTTAAAATAGGTAAAGGTGGAGTAGAATGTGCTATTTGTTTAAATGAATTTGAAGATGATGAAACTTTGCGTTTATTACCTCCTTGTAGCCATGTTTATCATTCGGATTGCATCGATGTTTGGTTGAATTCTCGTTCCACTTGTCCGGTTTGTCGAGCTAATCTTGTTCCTAAACCTGGAATTGATGATGATCATGATCAGATTCAGAGCTTTCCATATCCATTTACAAGTCAAGAAAACAATCAAGAAATGGTTATTGAAAGAGGATTGGAATCTTCTGAGATGCATTTGATTGATAATCTGAGATTGAACGAAAGTAGACCACCAAGATCAAGATCTACAGGGTCATCAAATTGGCGTATAACAGAGATTTTGTTCCCTAGATCTCATTCTACTGGGCATTCTTTAGTTCAATTAGGAGAGAATCTTGATAGATTCACATTACAGTTACCAGAAGAAGTACGAAGAGAGTTGATTAGTTTGAATTTGAGAAGGAGTCATTCGATGTTACCTCAAGCTAGAAGTTCTCCGTTAGGTTACAGAAGTGGTAGTGTTGGTAACGAGCAGAGAGGTTTCCGTTACGGCCGTCAATATAATCAACGGAATGTTTCTCTCTCTTTCTCCTTCTCGTTTCAAACGAGTTCTCTTCAGTCATCTCCTGGAAGAAACGATTTAATGGCGTTTTCTAAAAATCTGTCGAGATCTATCAAATCTCCGTTTCGAAAGACACCAGTCACGTCGCAAATCAAGGAGAAGGAGTCTGGAGAAAGATCTTTCGAACGCCTCAGACCAGATATGGCGTAATTTGAAATCAACACTTAAGGTTAGATTTAAAGAGAAATTGGAGATGAAATCTGAAATCAAAGCTTCGTACACTTACAAAATTAGGTTTACAGAGAATTTGGAGATGAAATTGTGTGGTATTATAAGTGTGTAGAGAGAATTAGAATCACAAGAGAAAGCTAACCTAATACTGTAGAAGAACTTTTTTGTATAGATTGTGTAATGAATCAATGGATGTATTTTGTGTTTTTGAGCTTTACAGTTTCCATGGATGAATTCAATTAAACCGGGATATTTTTTGAATTTGAAACATGATTCCGGTTTAATTTACGATTTGTTTGGTTTAGAATTTAAACCGGTTATTACTTATCTTCTCCACACTCATGGTTCTTACGTTTTTGAGAAACGGAAGGTGAATACAGTGTTTTGATGGCTTCTTCCGTCTTAATCCGACCGAATATCTGTTCTACACGCTTTCTTCCTGAAAATGGCGGCTGGATTCGATTGATTTCCGGAGGTAGGAATGTTTGCGCGGTGAAACGACGTCGTACGAAGATTGTAGCTAGATCACTCGATCTTCCGCTTCTCCCGTTTAGTATGAGCGAGGTCAGAATCTCATCTACAGATTTAGGGTTAGAAACGGGGTAGTTGTTGGTTTACATATGGCGATTTACCGATTGGGTATAGGTTCTTGTGCCGACGGAGAGGAAAACGCTGCATTTGTATGAAGCTAGGTATTTGGCTTTACTTGAAGAGGTATAATCATCAATGGTTGTTTGATTTTCTGAGTAGCATAACTTCTTGATTGTAGCAGTAATTGTGAGGTTTTGTTTGTGTAGTCGATGCAAAGAAAGAACAATACGTTTGTTCATTTCATTTTGGATCCTATTTCCATCACTGATAAAGCAACAGAAGCTTCCTTTGCTGCTAGATATGGCTGCTTAGTAGTGATCGAAAGCGTAAGCGTTTCACAACATAGTTATTAATGAGTCAGTGATTTTGTATGAGCTCTGCATTTTATCCATTGCAGGTTGAGAAATTGGACATTGGTGCACTTGTGTCCATAAGAGGTGCTGGACGTGTGAAGATTTCGAAGTTTTTAGGGGTAAGAAAGGGTTCTTTGTGATGCTTAGATATAAGTAGATGTATGTGATCTTTGTTTTTGCTAGAACACAAACTCGAGCCTTTAGGTAACAACTTAAATGGGATGAATCCTAGACTGTAACTAGGCTGTTCTAATGGTGATCATCACCAACCATTATTCTTCTGTGTTTCTTAACTTCTGTTTAACTAATTGGTTCATGGCAAATGTGCTTCCAGATTAGTTTATGAAATTCAAAGCAAAGTGATTCTATTCTTATGCTGCTTATGTTATGAATCAACATGATGTTTCTTTTGGAATCTGATTTAATCAATCTGATTTTACTTTCTTTTGGTTTTCTCACTATGTATGATCAAGAATAGATGAGAGATGATCCATTTTTGACAGTATGATCATTGTTGCAGGCAGATCCTTATTTGTCTGGTGAGGTCAGACCAATGCAAGATCGTGTGAATTCTGAGAAAAGCAATGAATTAACCTTCAAAATATCTCAGCTAAAGGAAGCTATTAAGAATCTTAACAACTTAGAGATCAAACTTAAGGTACCGACTCTACTTTCGAGTCTTTTTCCTTTCAAAATACTGATATTGTGCTTGCTGTATTGTATGCTAAGAAATGAAAAGGGAAGTTAGTAGCAAGTTATATCTTGAGTATCTGAATCAATTGCTGAGCAAAAAGATCTTTGAATAATCTCCATTAAACAACAGGCTCCAGAAGACTCACCACTACAAACTCGTCTCTTAAACTCTCTAATATGGGCTGAGTATGAGTCACCATTAGAATCCAACGAATCGTTCTTCCCTACCCTCCCAGAACGTCTCTCCTTCGCCGCCTTCCAGCCTGTTTCCGGTAACATAACACATCTTATCTCTTATGCTCTTAAGCTACAGTTTGAAACAAAAAAAAAAGCTTCAATACAAAACATGATCACAAATCTACTTTCTAGCTTCCAACGCCTGCAAATTTTCCTGGTTTTTGTTTGTTTGCAGGATCAACGCAGTCAGAATTATCAAGGCTACAACAAGAAAAACTAAAGGCAATGGATCTAAAAGATACAATAAAGAGGTTAGATCTTTCAATGGCTCTAATCAAAGAGAACATTTCTTCAGTTGCAGCCAAGCTCGCAATCCAATCATTAGATATTCTCTAAAAAGTTTCTCACTGTAAATGCCAAGAAAATGTAAATTCTCACGATTTTTATGATATATAAAATATATATTATTTCCACTTGATTGTGACTGAGATATTTTCTTTTAACTTGTATCCATACAATATACAGAAACAGTTATGGACCATTGATCTTGGAAGATACATAACAATGGCTTCGTCGTTGGCTTCTCTTTTCTCCACCGTACAAGGCGGAGCACGGCGGCTACTCCACGGCCAAGGCAATAACCACCACCGTCTTCCTCCTTCAAGCTACTTACCTCTCCCTTCTTCTTCTGTATGTTCTCTATTCACTCTTCATTTCATTAACAATGGATTCTTGAAGATATATATGATTAGTTTCATCTTCAAAAGTTCGTCTTTTTCTCAGATTAGTAAACATGGCGCGAGCTGCTCTGGAAGAAGACAGTTTTTAAAGAACATTTTGGCACTTCGGACCTCTGACGGCGCCGTTAACGTGGAGGTTGAAGATGAAGAAGAAGCGTGTGAGTTGGTTAACGGAACAGAAGTGTCAATTGACGGCGTTGAAGCGTATCTTTTAACGGCGGTGAAGAACAATAACGGAACTGGATTGCTTCTACTTTCTGATATCTTCGGTTTTCAAGATTCTGCCACACGAGATTTCGCTTATCGCGTCGCTTGCAATGGCTACAAGTACCTTCTCCATCATCTTCTCTCTCAAATTTTCAATTTTTCCCCAAAAATCATCTTTCGAGTTAGGGCTGGGCATAAAAATCGGAACCGAAAAACTAAACCGAATCCGAACCGAAAAAAGGATCCGGAACTGAACTGGAACGGGTACAAAGTACCTATTGGATATTAAACTCGGGATCCATGGATATCGGGTAATAACTAATAACCGGAATCGAACCGATAATATTGGGTATCCGAAAGTAACCATAGTTATTTTTTTTCGGGTACTTTTTTTGTTTTTCGGTTATTTTTTTTTGTTTTTCGAGTATTTTTTTAGTTGTTTAGTGTATTTTTTCGGTTTTTCGGGTAATTTTTAAATTTTTTGTATTTTTTGGATTTTTTTATAAAGAACCCGAAACGAAACCGGACCCAAACCAGAACCAAACCGAAATCTTTAAATAACCGAACGGATCTTATAGTCATGGAACCGAAAAACCGAAGAACCGAAAATACCAAACCCGAACCGAACGAGTACCCGAATGCCCAGACCTAATTCGAATCTCAAATTTTTACAAAAATTCTCGAAATTTCTCCCTTTTATATCCAAAGTCTTGCCTAAAAAGATGAACTTTTTTTTGTTCTCTGTAGTGTTCTCGTCCCGGATCTCTTCCGTGGAGATCCATGGTCCAAAAACCGACCAGATTCCGAATTCGAGCAATGGAGAACAGCACAAGATCCTAACCGGATCCAACAAGATACAGAAAACTTCACGAAATGGATGGTCGATGAATTTGCAGCTGCTGGGATCTCCAAGAAGCTTGGAGTGATGGGATTTTGCTTCGGTGGTGGACGTGTTATAGATGTGTTAGCCGCCGACAAGAACGGTTACTTCAGTACTGGTGTCTCCTTCTACGGTACGAGAATAGACTCGGCGGTGGCCGGAGACGTTAAGGTTCCTGTCTTGTTCATTTCAGGAGACAGAGACCCGCTTTGTGAAGTAAAAGGTTTGTATGAAATTGAGAAGAAGATTGGTAAAGGGTGTAAAGTAATGGTGTTTGAAGAAAGAGGTCACGGCTTTATTCACCGGCCGGAGACGGCGGAGGATGATAGAGATGCGGAGGAGGCGTTTGTGGTTTTGAGGAATTGGTTACATGATCTTTTGCTTGTGGACAAATGATATTTTTTAGATACTTTTATTCCATTAAAAGTCTTCTCTAAATCTTGACAAAACTTACCAATAAGAAAGTTTTTGAAAGTGTATTTAGTTTTGTCAAAATGAAAAAAAAAATGTTTCAATTTAAAATTTAAAATTTAAAATTTTATATATATTCAAGAAATTGTGATATATTAGATTCATAACCATCTCCAACGGTTTCCCTCATTTTTTTCCTTCAAAATGAGGGAACTTCAAAATGAAGGAAGGTTTTGTTCCAATGGTTTCCCTCATTTTTTTACATCTAATTTTCTTAAACATCATTTAACTTTCTAAACTTTATAAATTATACCTATTCATTCTGTTTTATAAATTAATTTAATCAAAATTAAATTTTGATTTGATTCGAACATACATTACATGATAAAATTACATAACACTAGATAACATTTGAAAAAGATGGTACTTACTTATTTATTAAATATGACTATATTTCTCCCACAAATGATCGATTAAAGCATTTCGAAGTGCGAAATGAGCTTCTTTATCCTTGATTCGTCTATAACGAGCAAGAAACTCTTGGTGGATCGGAAAGAGATTTACCGGATTATTAAATCATTATATGTTATGTTAAGTTTATTTGAAGTTATTTTCTATGTTATTGTTAATTTTATCTTTTAAGTTGTTTTGTTAGTTTTTTTTTTTTACGTTTTAAAAAAAATATTTTCGAAAGTACCTCTGCAATTTAAGTGATATTGTTGACTATGTCATTGTATTTTCTTAATATATGTTATTTTATTACTTTGATTAATAGTTTAATACTTTGACTAGATATTATTTAACTATTTAAATTATTTTTTATATATTTTTTATTTATTAGTAATTAAAAATGAATAAGTTGAATTATAAATGTATAAAATGAAAACAAATATAAATGCAAGGATTAAAATGTAAATAAAAAGCACAAAGTAAAAAATGAGGGGATGAATAGTGTCCCCTTAAATTTGAAGAGATTTTTCATCTCCTTCATTTTTTCCCTCATTTTGAGGGACCATTGGAGTTGAATTTCCTTCATTTTTTAGGTTTTTTTTCAAAATGAGGGATCATTGGAAATGACCTAAGGATTGGAGATGCTTAAGGGGTGTTTAGGCTCATTTTTATTGGTTTTCGTGCCAAAAAAATGTTTAAAACCCTTAGACCATGATTATCAATAGTCTTTCACTAAGTCTTTCATCACTAAAATAAATAAAAAATAATATAAAAATAATTTTATAATGAAAAATGGTAAGAATTTTGTTGGTGAATCTCTCATTTGAGAGACTATGAACTCTCCATTAGAGACTCCATTTCCACATGTCAATTTTTGGTTGGTTTAAACTAATATTATATTTATTAAAATAATTTAAAATAAAATCAAATAAAAATGATAATATTTTATTTGTTGAGAGACTAGTATGAAAGATCAGTCGATGCATATGCTCTTATCTAAAGATTGATCTTTACACTGTTCAGGGGTCCTTTTGACTATATATCGACCCGTAATGGTCAATTTTTTTTTTTTAAATCCGAAAAAAAATATATTAAAAAATTAAGTTTTCAAGCACTTCCAATACCTTCAACCGTTGGAGGTGGTCTAATCTCTTTAAAACTGAAATCATTAAATATATATCATCTATTTCGATCCATTTAAATCCAGAGTTAGATGTTTATTTGCATATTTTATTTCAAAGAATATATACTCATTTAATTACCAAAACAATGTATGATAACTATACACACTATATATAGAGAAACCAAGATTTGTAACAGGAGATTTGTCTATATTCAAATTTGAGGTTTAACATTGTTTCGAGGGTAAACATATACTATATAATTTGTAACAAAAGTCTTTATTATTGAAAATAATTAAATAATATCATCAGAATTTCACAAATAATAGATCATACCACTTTCTAAAAGTGTATTCATTCCCTACGTTTAGATCGGTCTTGGGTAAAGCGCAATAAAACATTTGTATCCATTCCCAAATTATATCGGCTCCTAAATCTTATATTTATTTATGTAAAAAATAATTTTTTTTATATGAAATAGCCTCCCAATTTCAGATTTTATTTCGGACCCTCGATTTTTAGAACCAGTCCAGCCTATCCCACATGACCATGATCTCATCATGCATCAGCATCATGATCAATGATCATGATCGAGCCAATATGATATTTATGAGTGTATTTTATTTTAGGGATCGCAGTGAAATGGACCCTAAACTATACGATATTCGCGTGATGGACACTATACTTTATTTTTAATTTTTTAAACCCCAACGTTTCATTTTTTGTTGAAACGGACCCTCCGTCACTGTTCCGTGACGGAACCGTTATCAAGACGTTAAATATTCATTTAATTAAACGCTGAGTTTTGATGTCTTCCTCTTTCTTCTTATCTTCATCTTTCTTTAACTTCTTCTTCCCCTTAAATTTGTCCTTTTTCTTTTTGTTACCTTCTTCTTCTTCCTTAATATACATTCTCATATTTCTTTTCTCTCCCACATCTCTCTCTGTCTTCTGTTGAAATCTTAAATCTTGAAATATTTTTTAATTTTGACCCAAGCTCCTCAAATGCATTTATATTGAGCTCGCTAGAAGAATACCTTAATCTTAAGAAACTAACATCAATTTGATATGAATTACTATCCAAATCAATCACAGTTTCAACAAAAATTTAAAGGTTACTCTAAATTTTCACCTTAAAAAGCTAAATCTAGTGAAAAGAGAGAATTGTGTGTTTGAAATAAAACTAATTTGGACCAGAAATCGCATTCAATCAATCACCCAAATTCCAGACGAAAACCCCAAAACTCTTAAAATCTTCAACAAATAGTAGAAAACGAGTTTACCAAAATTGAAATCCCCCTTAAATCTGAGCCGATTGTCGATCAAAAAGCAAATGAAACTAATCCGTTAGACTTCATATGCTTAATTCCCCAAATCTGTCAACCCAAGCAAGAGAATCAATAGTTATAACGAAATCAAGAGAATCCACCCAAAATCTCTGTTGCTTTCGTTAAAATTCAGAACAGGAGAGATTTGTGTGAGAGAGATAAGATATTCAAGGGAAAGAGAGATGTTTTTTCTCTTTAAAAATGGTGATTTACGGTTTTTAGATCTATTTTGTCTTTTAATTTTTTTTTTTTTTGTTTTCAATACGCATAGTTTAATTAAATGACTGTCTAACGTTTTGATAACTGTTCCGTCACGGAACAGTGATAGAGGGTCCGTTTCACCAAAAAATGAAACGTTGGGATTTAAAAAATTAAAAATAAAGTATAGTGTTCATCACGCGAATATCGTATAGTTTAGGGTCCATTTCACCGCGATCCCTTTATTTTAAAGTCGTCTGTGGGGACACACACCAAAAGGTGGGCCTTAAGATCTGGTCCAACGTAACAAACTCTTATCTTCTCCCTTCTTCAAATTCTCATTGCACAAAATCAAAATCATATCAAATTTTGTCGGAAAAAATGTAAATTAATCACAGTTTTAATGGAAAATGATCATAAATTCGTAATAATAAGACCTCTAATAGAATCTGATCACCAAATCTGAATCGAAAGATCATAGAAATTTTGATTAATTAATCTGAAATGATATAAACTTTATATATCTATACATAAATATTAACAGTTTAATTTAATGACCCAAACAAAAGAGATTTATGAGAAAAGAGGAACCCTAATTTGATCAGAATCAGATCCTTGATCTTGACTTTGATCATCGCTATCGTCTTCACCACAATCATAAACAGATCTGACTAGTAACAATTGATCTTCTAAATATCTCTGAAGCAATCCAGCTTCTTCAATTTCATTTCCTCCCGCTCCAAATCCATCACATCCACATCCTTCTTCACATCTCCGGATTCGCAAATCGTCTTCATCGGCGGAAGACGATAACGATTTTCTGAACCAAGGATGACGACTACGAAGTCGGCTGAAGATCTCCGCAGCGCATAGAAGCGGGATCGAAGCACAGAGAAGAGGAAGAAGTAAAGGAGAACAGAGGAGAAAGAAAACGAATCGTCTCCGTCGAGTACGGAGGCAAAATGCGGCGGTCAACATAATGACGGCGCGTGGAAATGACCTCGAAGAAATTGAATACGGGGAGATATGGTGAGATTCATACCCGGAGTGAAATGAGGAAGAAGCGGTCGCCGCCGCAGTCGCAGTCGTGGTCGTGGTCGTGGGCTGGAAGTCGTTAGGAGTGGGATCAGAGAGCAGCTTTGGCACATGACTTTGATGGTTTACTTTTTATACTTCTTCTCCTCTCTTTTTTTTTATATAATTTTATTTTTATTGTTTTTTATTCTTTTAAGCAATTAAATGCTGATATTGATAATTTATTAATTTATGTACCAATATAATATTATGTGTTTATAGCTATCAAATTATAGTATATGATTGAAAACATGTTCTTCCCAATTAGTACTCCACTTTTTTCATCGGTTACTATTATATTCTATACCAAAGATACCATGAACACATGTATCTCGCAATCTTTCTCCTAGAGTCGAAGCCAAGTTTGTTAGGCCATGAACATCAATAGTCTCTTATGTGAATCTCTCACACTTAAATGAATAAAATAATAATTAAATAATAATTTTTTATAGAAAATGATGAGAGATTATGATATGAATCTCTCAAATGAGAGACTATAAAATTTTTTTGAAAGACTTATATATGACATGTCAAATTAGTATTGGACAATAATTAAAAAATATTTTATTAAAAATTAATTAATTGAAAATGAAATAAAAAATAATTTTTTATTGGATGAGAGACTCACCTCAAAAGACCAATTGATGTTTATGGTCTTAAAATCCGTGTTTTAAATCTTGAGTATTTTTTTAAAAATAAAATTGAAAATTTTTTTTTAAAAACAATTTTAAAGTAAAGTTTTTTCTTTGCCAAAACAAAGTTGGTCTAATGGACTATGGTCCCCTTACTTAAAAGGGATTTATTTTGTTTCCAATGACACTTTGGTTCATAGTTATAGGGGATTTGCCAAAAACAAAAAAAATGTACCCTATTTTTTTATAAGATATTGTGGCAGGATATGATCACTATAACAAAGAAAGAAACACAAGAGTTTATTTTTACTAATAAACCGAAGAGTTTTAATTGGAACAACCAGAGGTTTTTAAAAAAAAAAATATTATTACACAGAAATTCTATAAAAAAATTGGGTCCTAGGCATGAATCTAGCTCGCCTCCCCATGGGCCTGGGTTTGCACCCAAGTTCGAGTAACAA
This sequence comes from Aethionema arabicum, assembly GCA_000411095.1. NCBI lineage: Eukaryota > Viridiplantae > Streptophyta > Magnoliopsida > Brassicales > Brassicaceae > Aethionema > Aethionema arabicum. Next base: position 88,187 of record KE150775.1, read on the forward strand.
TGACTGCATTTTATTTAATTTTTACATTTAATTATTGCATTCTATCTATTGGAACCACTTTGTGATTCATCCAAAAAAAATAATGTTTTTTTTTATATCTTTCAAAAACTTCACTTTAAGTCTTCATGCGATTGTTTGGTAAATTGTTGGTTGAAATATAATTTTATCTTTAAAATTATTTATAGCTAACCAATAAGAAATATAAATATATCAATTTTTGTATTGATTAGTGAACTTTATCAATTCAATTATATATTTTAACTTTAATTAAATAAAAAATGGAAAATCAAATAATTTGAAACAAAAATAAATACTAAAAAATCAAATAATATGGAATATAGGGAGTATTTATTTAATAAGTAATTAATGTTTCTTAATGTGTATGTAATTGGCAAAACATCAACTAATTTGGAATGAATGGAGAGTTTTGTAGGACTTAAATAGTAGAAAGATATATTACCAGGTAAAGTTCTGAACGTTTTATCCTTAGATACAATTTGATCAATTCGTGATCTATTGTATCAGTTACTTGTTTCGATTTGCAGAAATCGAAGAGCAGAGGATTAGAGAAGAAGAATGTTCGGAGAAGAAGAAGATTAGAAGGAGCACACACACGAGTTTTACGTGTTCAGTATCAATCAGAATGATTGATACCTACGTCACGCCGGGATCAACACCGAAATTCACTAAACTGATGAAGAATCCAGATTACAGAGACGACTTGAATTCAAAAGAACTTCAAGATCGTGAAAACAGGGGAATAAGACGAACTTAACTTCGATGCTTTGCTAAAGATCGATCCACCTCAACTGAGCTTCTTAGAGATCTCAACAAGCAATTTCGGACTCGAAATTGCCTCCACCTGCAGAGACCACGACTCAAGCTTGAAGATCCACTCCGATTTCAGCTCAACGAACACCCCAACGGATTCTGTTATCCGTTGGTTTATATGGG
>KE150775.1:93692-103765 GCA_000411095.1 Aethionema arabicum
TAAGACGAACTTAACTTCGATGCTTTGCTAAAGATCGATCCACCTCAACTGAGCTTCTTAGAGATCTCAACAAGCAATTTCGGACTCGAAATTGCCTCCACCTGCAGAGACCACGACTCAAGCTTGAAGATCCACTCCGATTTCAGCTCAACGAACACCCCAACGGATTCTGTTATCCGTTGGTTTATATGGGGAAGAGAATGAAAACGTCACCGTTTTCATAATGGGTTGCAATAAACCCAAAAAGATTTCTTAGGCCCATTCTCTTTCAAGTTCAAAATATCTCTAAAATAATCGAGTTCAAATGTTCTTGTATTCAATAAGTAATAACCTTTTTTTACAATATTTCAAAGTACATAATTAGGCTCAGAGTCTCTTTTGATTGAAATTATAAAATTCGGTATGAATTAATGATATTGAGTTAGTTTCTTGAGAAAATAAGATAAAATAAAGTTGTCAAATATAAAGGTTATAACGAGTTAAAAAAAAATAAAGGTTATAGCAAAGAAATATGATAAGAAATAAAAGAAAAAGTGATAATATGATAAATCAATATTTGAAGACAATAAAAGGTATGATTAAATTAATAAGAAAATGTTTAGAAGAAAAGTAAAAGTTTTCGTGTACTTGATTAAAGTACCAAAATGAATATATAGTAATAAAAAAATGTAAAAAAATACATGGTACGTTACAGTACTACGCAAGGCCAGTCATTTACCAGCTCATGTCCCAAACTCAAACTTGTCACATTTATAGAAAATTAGAAACTACTTTTAATAGTTAACCATTCGATTAATATATTCTCTTAAAGTATTAATTTTAAGGCTTATATATACGGCTATATTTTTTTTAGTAAAAACTTTATGTATTATAAATTTTAAGCTTATATAACGGCTATATATATAAAATATTTTTAGTTAAAACTTTATGTGTTATAAATTTTTCTAGTAGCGGGATTTCTTTTTTGTCTAGTTTGGATTCAATATCGTATTTGGTATATAAATAGTTAGCAAACTGAGTTTAACGAGTGATCGATAGATTTAATTTAAAAATTTATAGATTAGTATACTGTTAATAACATGATAAATTGTTAGTAAATAGAATTTATTTTAGGGGGTGAATGAGATGCACATTTTAAACACTGTCACTTTAAATAATATTCTTTAAAACTTAAAATTTAACAAGCATGTTTTATAAAATTTAAAGATTCTAAAAATTTGGATGGTCTAATTTTTTTTTCTTTTTTAACATCATTTTTGGCCCACAAGTCCGGACCAATAGACAAATAGTTGTTCAACTGCAATATGTGCGATTTAAACTCAGATGTCTAGATATCAGTAAAAAACAATTTACCACTTGTGCTACCTTGTCTTAACATTTTTGTTTATATTTTGTTTTTCATCATTTTTTTCTAGAATAACTCAAGATAAGCTTTTAAAACTTTAAAAATATATTAATTCCAAAATAGTTTTTAAAAATATTATTTTTAAATATATTAATTATAACCAAAACTTAAACTTCAAGTTGATAGATACAATCTCTACCAATTAATCCTTTAATCTTAACATTGGAATTCAAATCTAATATGCGACTATTTAACTATTAGTTCACTTATATATAAAAAATACCGAGTTTTTTCCTGGGTGTATAAAACTTTTTTGAGAGTCAAACAAAAAAAAATAAAAAACTTTTTTGTCCAATTTTTTTTACGACACAAAAAATTAACTACTTTAGTTTTCACGGCTGAGTTTAAAATCATGCAACACGAAATAAAAGAAAAAAGCAGCTGAAACAAAAATAGAAAAAAAAAATGTCGTAGATTTTCTTTTTTGGACACAAACTGTACGTGGTTTATGGTATCTGTCGCTCGACTCGCGGTGAGGACCAGGAAGGTGAAGCTCACGCGCTACAATTACGCGTGAGTGAATAATAAATGGCAATCATAATCCAAGAGGAAAAACAAAAGGTAAAAATGACGTTTGATTTTGTGTGATGCGCGCTACACAATCCTATCATCTATTCACCGTAGATCTTAGTAGTGTCTAAATCTAACGATGTAAGTGTATTACACACATGGGGTGCGTTGCAGTAGATTATTACCTCCACCTTATTTTTTATTTATTTATATTTTTTTATTCTAGAGAAATAAAATGAAGTGCTGAATTTAATAAAAAAGTGACTTTTGTTTAATTGTCTCCACTCACTCTCAAAAACGCCACAAATCCCGGAAAAATTCACCGACTAAGCTAATCGCCGGTGAAATCCGATGCAATCTACTCATGTCGGTAACAGTGGCGGTGGCGGTGGCGGAAGCGGTGGTGGAGGTGGGGAGGTAAGTCGAGGTGGATTAGCTCGGATTCGCTCTGCTCCAGCGACATGGATTGAAACCCTACTTGATGAAGATGAAGAAGAAGACACTCTAAAACCTAATCTCTGCCTCACAGAATTGCTCACTGGTAACTCTGTTGGAATCTCGAGTCGTGAATCGTTCGATTTCACAAACTCTATTGAGCAAAATTTGTACAACCAACAAAGTGGATTTCACCGTCAAAATAGCTCTCCGGCGGATTTTTTAAGTAGCTCAGTAGCTGGTTCAGATGGATTCTTCTCAAACTTTGGGATTCCGGCGAATTACGATTATTTGTCTCAAAACGTCGACGTTTCCATGGGAAGTAAACGGTCAAGAGAAATGGAACCACAGTTTTCTTCTCATATGGTATATTATAATGCTTCTTTCTACTAATTCATTACTCAATATTCTTCTGCAATCTTCATATATACATTTTTCATTCAGTTACATTAATCTTTAATCAGATTAAGCTTAAATAAACAATTAATGTTTTCAAAATGCTGATTTAAAGACTCTCTACTGTTTTGGTACAGTGAAGTTTTGGTACAATGAGATTAATCTTCAATTAGATTGACCCTAAATTGACAATTAATGTTTTAAAAAATGCTGATTTTCAGCTTCTTTACTGTTTTGGTTACACTCATTAGTTTAATATTTATCTTCAGTCGTGCAGACAATAAAGAGATGTAAAAAGCAGAGTCTTGTCTAATTTGACAATTTGCATTTGTTTTTGAATCAAATCCAGCAAGTTGCAGGGTCTTTTTCGACATTTTTTTGTTGCTCAGAACACAACTAGAGGATGTTTTCTAGTACACAATACACTCATTTAACTATAGTTTCTGAAGAAAGTGGACTTTTTGTGAGATATGAATGCTCTTTTTGTGGAAACTTGAAGACATCTAGTCTTTGTAATGCATATATTGAACCTATGCTTGATTATATAATGGTATGGTTGCTTTATATCTTCTTTGTTATGTGAATAGAAAGGAGAGCAAAGTAGTGGCGAATTATCGAGTATGATGGATATGAATATGGACAAGATTTTAGAGGATTCAGTTCCTTGTAGAGTTCGAGCTAAGCGTGGCTGCGCAACTCATCCACGTAGCATTGCTGAGAGGGTAAGTTTTGGTAATTTACAAAAAAAATTGTAGTGTTTGTTTGTTGAATGTTTCTGTCTTTATTTGTTAGGTGAGGAGAACAAGAATAAGTGATAGGATAAGGAGACTTCAAGAACTTGTTCCTAATATGGATAAGGTAAAGTCTCTTTCTCAATTCGTGTTTCATTCGTTTTTATTGATAAGCATTATCTTACACGTAAATAAACTATATCTACATGGTTTAACATTGAAATATCGGTTACGATTTAATTTGGGATTAATTAGACTGTAATTTGAGGTTTAACATTCAAATTCAATCTAATTTTGGATTAAATTAGACTGTAATTTGAGGTTTAACATTCAAACACAATATAATTTTGGATTAATTAGACTGTAATTTTAAGTTTTACATTCAAATACAATATAATTTTGGATTAATTAGACTGTATTTTAGGTTTAACATTCAAATACAATCCAACTTTGGATTAATTAGAATGTAGTTTCAGGTTTAACATTGAAATACAGTCGGATTTTGGATTAATTACATTATAATTTCATGTTTAACATTCAAATACAATCTAATTGGATTAATTAGACTGTAATTTCATGTTTAACATCCAAATTTCGGTTAAAAAGAACTTGATTATCAAAGATCATGGATTAAAAAAATTATTTTGATAATTTTTTTACATCTAGGAATAGTAATGATTATAAAAAAAATGTATGCATATAAATAGAAATAAATGATGGTTTCTTTTGTTTGAAGCAGCAAACCAACACAGCAGATATGTTAGAAGAAGCTGTGGAGTATGTGAAGACTCTTCAAAGCCAAATCCAGGTTTATTTGTATATTTATATATATGTTCATATATATATATATATATATTTATTTATTTATATTTATATATTTATAAATANTCACCATTTATTTTTATATAATTATATTTATAGATTAATATGAAGATCTGTTTCGAAAAATTTGAAACATGATCGATGTATGAATTAGGTGGCTGCGCAGGTAAAATATATATAGATTTCTTTATATATATATTTATATGAATTTTTAGCTGTAAAATTTTTGTACAATTAAGAAAATAAATAAGAAAAACATAATTGTTAATTTTTGTATCATTGTGGAGAGGACAAGACAAAAAACACAAAAAAAAGCTTAGAAGGAATCAAAGAATATTCGGAGATAAGTTCACCACTACCACCTAAAATGTCACTCGCAACAGAACTTCTAATCTTTTTTTTTCTCCATAACTTCTAAACTTATGTTAGACAATTTCACGTTTCGTACCAACTATTTTAAACTTATTTTTCTCACAACCTAATTATTCTTTCGTATGTTTTTTTGAGTTATGATGTTTTAAATTATAAATTATTTCCATTTCGTGAAAATGTTTCCCAACGATCAAAATGTGATTTAAAGTCTGATTTTTTATAATCAGATTTTTTATTCTTTATTTTAATAATCAGCTTTTTATTAAATGAGTATAGTCTAATTAATATAATTGTTAGGTTTAATTTTGACAATAAAATTTAACTTTTTCTGATCTAATTTAGATTTACATTTTTTTTATCATATAAAATCCAAGTAAAAACACAATTTTAATAGAGTAGATTTTTTTTACCGAATAAATTTTTTTCCAGAAAAAAATTACAAATAGAAACCATTAGAGACTTGCGATATTTAAAATTTAAAATATTGTAATCTCTATGGTTTTACTAATATAATTTTTTTTAACCATAAATTATTTTCCCGTGTTTCCTCACCATAGAATATTATCCAGAATGATACTAAATTTATATTCTTTCTTGTGGTTATAACATTGAACAATTAACCACTACTGAAGTAAACCAATATGATATGTGCGTTAAAAACAACTTTAAAAAGAGAAATAAAAATGCAAAGCAAATCTCAACATATTCTAGTTTCCTTTTTTACATAACGAAAAAGTTTTAAAAAAAAACATAATATCACAGGTATGAACAAACGCCACATGACATGATTATAACAAAACAACGAAATAAAAGTTTCAAAAGATCATCATCATCACCTTAACCACCAATTCTGTAACTGTTGTTATTAAGAACATGATGAAGCTGGAACGCTTCACCTTGATCACCATTTAGTGACCGTTGCTCCAAACAGCAAACCATTAGTTGTCGAAGCAATCTCTCTAAATGTGAATGCAACTCATTATTACTGTTCCTCGTATCTTTCCTATTTGGATTTGTCAATAATATCGCTGCATTTACAGCATCTGCAACTAGTTCTCGTTGCGCATCATCTAAGAAGTATCCTACAGATGATTCCTCCGGCTTTTCGTATACGAGTAAAGCAAAGCATTCCTGAATAAATCAAGAAGAGAGTCGAGTTTATAAGAGAGGAACACACGAGATGTTGTCTGAAATTGAGGAGGTAGATGAAGTATTAGTACCTCAACTATATTGTGAAATCCAGGTAATGCAAGGAATTTAGCTAGCTCGCGTCTCCCATACTTTACAGCTTCTTCGAGTTCTCCGACCTGCGTATTACACAAATTTAGAAAACTATAGTTAGAGAACTGGTCTTGATGCAATGGATATGAAAGTGAACAAAGTAAGAAATTCAAAGAGCTTAATGTGATGTGCTGTAAAGACAGTTTCATTATCGGTTTGGTTTTGCACAAGTTTCATTAAAAATTGAAACTTTGTCGCTCGTCGCTAGCAACACCTAAACGAACAACATTATGTGTTGCTCGTCTTTGTCGCTGATGCAAACGACGAACAAACCCTATGCATTGCATAGCCTCTATAATAAGATGGCTTTTAAAATTCATAATGGTATTTTCCTGTATTCCAAAAGAGACACAAGACGTTCTTTTATTTAGTTTTTGCTTTAAATCCAAAGATTTATCACACTTCAAGCTGGTAATTTTAGTGTTGGAAGATCAAATCTACCAAGCTTCCTTTGTTGCAAATTTCAGTTTTTGAAAACAAGAAGGAAAATGTGAAACCTGGATGGATAAAGGAATGAAGAACTCACCCGTACTAGTTCGACAAACTTTTGACATTGAAGGAGGAAGCAAACTACTGATGTCTCGTCCTGCAGAAAGTAAAGATGATTCAGAGTTCATGTCTAAATCTTATGAAGCGGAGAATCTTAAGAATATGATTAGATCTTCACTTGTACAAGCTGGGGATAGCATTCATGGAGTTTAACCAGAGCAGCATCAATCTCTCCTTTCCTCACAAGCTATAACAAAAAAAGTATAGATCAGCCAAAATTAACCGAAAGATGCCAGTAGCATATAATTGTGCTTTTTATATTGGGCCTAGAAAGTAGAAGAAACTTGAGACTAATGTACTAAAAAAAACCATCCTCCAAAAATGGTTTTTTAAGCACAGAACTTTGATAATCGGGTTTTTTATACACTAAACCTTGATAACCAGGTTTTCTGAACTAAAATCTCAAATTTAACTTGAAATTATAGTATTAGTAATCCAAATTTGGATTACATTTTTGGTTAAATATTGAAATTAAGGTTTAATTTTATGTTCAAAGTTTAATTTTGATTTCAAAATTCGCTAGGTTTTAAAAAACTTGGTTATCAAAATTCAGGGTTTAACAAACCATTTTCATAGTTGAGGGGTTTTTTCACCAAATGGAAATAGTTCAGGGTCTAAAGTACTATATTCCCTAAAAGAAACTTTAGACTAATATAGTTAGAGAATAGGGCAGATCTTACTTTCTAAACTGTAGCCAATAAGATGTCATGCAATGGAATAAGTTCGATACCTGTCTAAGGACGTTTCTATGATCCAATGCATATGATGTATCATGTTCGTCAATAGCATTCTCCGCAGTTATATAGATTGGGGGAACTGAAGTTTTAGTAGCGACGTCAAAAGCTTTAACTGTCTCCGCATACCCATAGTGAAGCAAGTAGGTCTTTACAAGCCTAATCACAGAAAAAATAACTTAAGAAAACGCATAAATGTTTTCACGAATCAGAACTTAGATTACAAAGAACATTATCTGTTACTTTTAGAGGATAGTGTACTGACCCATAACTCATGTTTGGAGGTATGGATATCTCTTCAACTGCTACTCGTTGTTTATTCCTCTCAGAGGCTTCGTAACCCTAATACAGGGCAAGGGGAGACAAGAATTAAACTACAGTGCTATACTTAAATCTTTTGCGGACTATAGGGTTGTTATAGTCTCAGGGTCTACCAAATGGTTAAGGTTTTATCAGACGGGAACAGCAGAAAATGCAAGTAAAAGAGCAAATTATGACTGCAATATCTACCAGAAAAACCTCTGCAACAGATTTCATAAACCTAGTACCAACTATGTACATGCTTTCTTTTGTGTTTTTTCAATGCTTTACGCTTGACTTACCTACCATCTTTACTTCAATATAGAACTACGACCTAGCGAATGTACTACACTAAGAGTTCCTCTAACCTTAACATCAAAAGCGAACTTCTTCTGTCCAAAATTGACATAAATCCTGCAAATATTCAAAAAATAACATCAGGTGAGTACTTCTACCCAACTTGTTGCATATATCTTTGACGTGAAACTATGGAGATGCTTGATGATATTAGCATTGATCATCAGAGAGAAAGTGATAACATACTCCTCATTTTGGCTATGTACAGCTACTGTAGGGAATAAAGGACCCTTTATATCCTTAGAGGTTGTCCCTACCAGAGCTCCGTTTTTACTGGCATCAAAGAAATAATCAAAGGATATCAACAGGTCAACAGAAGAAATTGGGCATAAATATAGAAAATCAAAGCGCAACAGGAAATGGATACTCTTGAATTCTACTATGTATTCTAATAGCAAACTACATGAAACAGATCCTTCTTACGTGAAAAAGAATTGCTGGGAAGCATAGTTTATACCACCGCCAACTGTATCACCTGTTGTATATTTTGGACCAAAAGGTTCACCTTTCCCCGTTCCACGATATAGAAGTCCATCATCCCCATGATAGCCACAGCTATTCGCTTCCCATCTACCATTAGAGAATAAATATAACTCAGAAAGCCACATAATGATCAGCTTAAGAGCATAAACTATGCAAGAAATGTATACAAAATGTCCTGATTCCTCCCCTGAACTACTGTATCTTGCTGAAAAATCAAATCATGTACACCAAGTAGACTAATAGGTCGCATTTGGTTTGATCTTAACTTCATAGAACTACTTGTACACGACAGAATTGAACAGCAATAACACAGTTTCATTCAAGAAGCTAAATCTTTATGATAATCAAGGAAGAGACTACAGTACCCAGGCTGTCTCCGCATTTTGAAGTTCTCCTTAGTGAAACCAATCGCGACTTGGCCTTTAAGGCCAGCATCCTTGACATAAATCTCGAAGTAGTAAGTGAGACGCTTAAACGGAGCCGGATGGTTAGCCTGAACAACGCCGACGTCGTGGCCGTGTAGGTTAGCAGTCGTGTACTTGACTGAAAGCTTATCGGGAGAGACCACAAGAAACCCGCCTGAACTGTTGATCGTATTCAATTCCGTCGGCGATTCTTCCTCATCATCTTCCACCGCATCCCGCGTAGCACAGAGCCGATTCTTTAGCAAATTCAAGAAGGTTCGATCCTCAACATTTCCGGCGCTGGGATTGCCGTTTCCGTGGCTTTGATTATCAGATTTCACCGTCGAAAGTAAAGAATTCATTGGCTCCGATTGGATCAAAACAGAAAACCCTAGAAGTTCGAATTGAAGATGATTGGGATCATTCAAATTCCAAAAGAGGTTTTAGACTCTACAACACTGAAACCTGAATTCGATGAGATTTCTTCTCTCCCTGGACGATTTCGCAAATAGAAAGGGGAAAAGTATCTCCGTCGTTGCCGCTACTTTCTGCACTTCTCACACTTCTGTATACATTTTCCTTAAGGCTTTACGTATATATTTCCATTCAACTATCAAAATCGATATTATTTTTGTTGTTATCTTTTTAATTAATTAAAACTTTTCTTTAAAGAACTTACCAAAACATTTATTAGGGTTTTTTTTTCTTTTGTGTTAATCTTATAAAAATAACAATTATTGTATTATGATTTTCAAATATGGTATCATTTTTTATTGGTGGATTTATAATTCTTGTGATATATAAATGTTGTTATTTTTAAATAAAATGTTTGAATTATTAGTATATCGTTGAAGTTATTTCGAGGAAAATAGATAAATTAAAAAAAATATACTAATTTTTTTTTAATTACACTCTAATTTAGATTTGTTTTTAGAAATTGCAACTTTAAAAATGTAATTGATTACTATAATTTTGAACAAAACTTTGAATTAGTCTATTTTGAAATTTATCAAATAAAATAATCATAAGAAGAATGTTACATCAAATGATGATAACACTTTCATTTATAACAATTTATACAGATTTATTATAGAGGAATTACCTAAAATGCCTTAATTCAAGCATTTTTTGCAAATGTGCTCTTTTTGTATGGTTTACCAATTATACCCTTAGGTCTATTGTTATGATATTTTTGCAAAAAATGCTTGAATGAAGATATTTTCTAAAAATCAATTATGTAAAATGCCCTAATTGAATACATTTTTCCAAATTTTTCATAAAGTGTGAGGGTATA
>KE150775.1:106550-123083 GCA_000411095.1 Aethionema arabicum
CCTCAATCTTTCAAATTCCGGTTTTTCTTCCGCCTCACTTTTCCCGTTTTAGCGAAAACAACTTTCACCTTTCAATTTAGTTTAAAGTTTTAAGCTTACAAGAAAAAAGAACCTCACTATTATATATATACTTACACAATTTATAAAAGTGAGGGGCTTTTTTTTTCGCAAAAACAGAAAAATGAGGGATTTTGAAAATTGAGGTTTAAAAAACCAAATTAAAAGGTGAGAGTCTTTTCGCAAAAAATTGATTAGGTGAAGGGGCAAAAAAACCGGGTTTTGAAAGATTGGATTTAAAAGACTAAATTGAAAAGTGGGAGTTTTATTCTTAAAAATGGAAAATGTAAGGGGAGTTTTACCATAATTCTTTAAAAGTTTATCTTTTCTAACAGTGCTAACTTAACAAAACTGGAGACTTTTTTATCATCGAAACCTTATTGTTATCGATTACACCTGCTAGTTTTGTGGTTAGATTTCATCATGGGTTGCTCATACTCTATTACTCATAGGACCTAGTTAATTAATGACCATAATGCACTACATAGTCCCCTTTACCGCATCATTTAATGCTGAAATCACTAAAAATGCAGTCAAAATGCTCATCGGGCTCGCTTGAGGAGACTTCAGTACATATCAGATCTAGAGAGGGCAGTCCAAGTGTTACAAGTAAGATTTGAAAACACATAGATATCCTTCAAAACTCATAATCACTATTTTATGATATTATCTAATCATTTCTTCTTCACAGGCCGAAGGAAATGAAATGTCGTTTGCTATTCATTACTTCGACCAGCAGTTACTAATGCTGAGCATGGAAAATAGAGCTTTGAAACAACGTATGGATAGTTTAGCAGAGATCCAAAAGCTTAAACACGGTACGTATTTACGTAACCTTAAACGCCAGTAAAACTAAAAATACAAAGAAAACACATCTTTCTCGGATTCTAAAAGGGATTATGGCTAAAAAAATCGTGCGTTTAGCCAAAAAAAAAAACTCATAGAATTAACGTGACTATAAAAACCTTTTATTAAATTTTTGTGGCAAAAAAAACCTGTTAGTCCGAAAAACTCCACAAAATTAACATGACCACAAAAATTCTCTATTTAATTTTTGTGGCCAAGAAACCTTTGTCAGTTTAATGAAACGGAGTCGTCAACTAAAGACACGGTGCATTTTGGTGATTAAGGAATAAAACTCACCCCAAAACGCACCGAGTTATTTAATTATAGAGTTAACTGGTGTTTTTTAACATCAATTTGGACCACAAGACCGACCCAGTTGATAAACTGTTGCACAACGGTAATGTGGTGGGTTTGAACTTTAGAGTATCAAAGGCAAACACTTAACCACTGGGCTACCTTATTCTGGTAGATTTTACGACTATGTTTCATTAAACTAACAAAATATTTTATTGGTCATAAAAATTAAGTAGAGGATTTTCGTGGTCACGTTAATTTAGAAATTTTTTCGGCTAAACTCACAAACTGCTGGGTTTTTGTGCCACAAAAATTATATAGAAATTTTTTGGGACCATATTAATTATGTGTGGTTTTTTCGGCTAAATGAACAAACCGTACGATTTTTTTTTTTTTTTTTGCCATGAACCCATTCTAAAACTCGTGTGTTCAACTTCTAACCTTCAAATCTTGGTGTTTTTTTTATACAGTGGAGCAGCAATATCTAGAGAAAGAAATAGGAAACTTACAGTTTCTTCTCCACAAGAAGCAACCACAACAACAAAAGAAACAAATCCAACAAAACCTACATAACAAATTTCACTTACCCACCACACAAGAACTCGACTCTCAGCTTGCAGCCTTAACCATATGATATTTAGTGCAATCTCAGATCCAATACAAAGTAAAAAAAATTATACATTCTCAAGATATGTAGTAGTAAGAAACATTCTTGTGTATTATCTTATTGTTCTTGCACACTATAGGTAAAACCCATGTGATGGTTTCATGTAAAATTTAATGAATTTGCCATTAAATGATAAGAAGGTAAATAATAATAATGTGTTGTAAAATATATCATGTTTTGGATTTTAATTCCATTAAATTATTTAATATATACTATATGTCAGCTTTTTATAGACCAACAGAACATAAACACAAAAATGACTTCTGATTTCCACAGACAATGTTACAAAAATCTGTTTTTTTTTTTCTCACAAAAATCTGTTATAACAACTAAATTTGCAATCACGTGACAGTTTACCTCAAGCTAAAAGAATTCAAAAGTTTTTTCTTTTGTAATCATTTCAAAGACGTGTAGTATGGTTCACTTGATAGGCTAGATTATTAAAGTATGTTTTTTTAAATTAAAAATAGGGAGAATGATAAAATAAATCACTAAAGTGTGATGATTTGGTAAAAAATAACTCTATTTTAAACCATAAATTTTGAAAACCATGTTTTTTTTATCCTAGAACTTTTTAAAATTAAGATTACAATTTAAATATAAAATTAAACTACAATTCTAAAATATAACAAATAATTATATTCCAAATTTAGATTAGTTAAAATATAATTTCAAATTTATATTTGAGACTTCGGTTAAAAAAGTCATAAAAAAATATTTAATTATCAAAGTTTATGGTTTCAAAGACGATTTTTAAATTTTAGTATTTTTTTCAATAAATTAACAAAATTTGTGGTTTAGTCACTATTATCCCTTAAAATATTTGGTTATGTAGAATTACATAATATAACTAAAATTTGAATAGTAATCAAATAAAGTTAATGTTATTTCTTTTGCCTCCAAACAAGGGTAAAGTTTTTGTAAAAAAGGAGAGAATTTAAAAGTTAAGGATTAAGGTGTCTCATTAAATAATTTGATCTCAGCACATCTAATTTCATGTTTAAGTGTATCCTTAAAATTACTTTAAAAAGTGATCACCGCTTTTTATGATTTTGGCGCGAGTTAATTCTTGTCACTTGTCGTGGCCCGCGACGCTATAAAAAAATATTTAATTTATGATAATAAATACCAAAACAAATTAATTGAAGAAAATAAAATAAAATAAAATAAAATAAAATAAAAAAACAGTGGACAGTCCAAATCTCACGCGCCACTTAATCCACTTTCTTTCTTCACGTGGTTCCGTTAGTTGCTGGAAACCACGCGCAATCTTTCTCTCCCCCCTTTACCTTCTTCACTCTCTCTCTCTCTCCTCTCTCTCTCTCTCTCGTTCTTGCTCCTTCTTGCTTTCACTCTCTTTCTCCTGCAATTTCTCTACCGTTGTAGTTTTCTTGCGGTTGATTGGACTGTGGTCACTGTATTGACACACGACGAAGGAAGCTTAACAGACAATGCTACTTTCTCTTTTCAAATATAGTCACCGTCTTCTGAACCTGACCGGATAGTCTTCGTTCTCCGTTTGGGAACTCTGAATCGATACTAATCATGCACGGACTTAGTCGCCTTGGCAACGGCCGATCTCTCAGCGTTGGCGCTAGGTCTCCGCCTTCTTCGCCTCGATTACGTCATAACAGGGGGAAAAGTCTCGGCGGGTCTCCTGGCGGCGGGACTGGTGTTTTTAGGTCGGGAAAGCAGGGGATAGGGGAGAGACTTGTGTTTATACTTTTTTCTGTGGTTTTAAAGCGGAAAGGTATACTGCTGTTGGCGCCGCTCTTGTACATCGCAGGAATGTTGCTATTTATGGGATCCTTTGGCTTCACTGTACTCGATCTAGGTCACGGTGTTGAGATTGTGTACAGAAGAGGTCCGCCAGGTTCGGTATACCGGAGTCCTAAGGTTTTTAAGCGGCTCTGGCCGGTGATGGAGGCGGACACTAATGGAAGTAGTCACAATGCGGTAATGTTCTTCAAGCTGTTTCTTAATCATAATTCATAGGCTAGTGTCTACTCTAGCGCGTCCTTGGTAGAGTCTATTCTCAGTACTGCGGCCATTTTGCTATGCAAATGAACTTCGGCGTCAAATGGGACAGAGCTGAGCTCGTGATTACTTGAACATTTTCGTGTAAATCTCAATTTCTTCTTAAGTCTTGTCGAATTTGGGTGTCGTACTGTAGCTGATTATTGCAAAGGTGTCGGCAGTTTCCAGAGGTTTTTGGGAATAGTCTTGGCAAATAATATCTTAACCTTAAATCAAGTATTAGTTTGCTTACAGAAGACTTTTGATCATGCAGTTGATGACGGCATGGAACCCAAGAGTCAAAAATATATGGAGACCTTGCATCACCACAAACGTTTCTGCTGCAGGTTTGAGTTCTCTAGGATTTAATTTTGACCGCTTAGGTAACTAGAGTGGTTGGTAACTTTAGCGGCTTTAAGCTCCTGCAGGATCAAATTCTAATGGATTCTTCATAATCGAAGCAAATGGTGGCTTGAATCAACAACGCTTGTCAGTACGTCTATTCTCCGTGGCTTAATTTTGAATTTCATTTTATAAACATGGTGTTTGCTTGCTTGTTATTGATTGTCTGGAGTACTATATCTCGCTTCTTGATACAGATATGTGATGCAGTTGCTGTGGCTGGACTGCTGAATGCTACTCTTGTCATACCGATGTTTCACTTAAACAGTGTATGGCGTGATTCCAGGTTACTACTGGTTAATATCCGGTCTCTGAATTTCATCACCCATGATCATGTAACTAATTTAATAAAGGAAGATAAAGCCAAAATCTCTGCAATATTGAGATCAAGTTGCTTTGTTGGCTGCATGATTTACTTACATATATCTTCTCTTTGCTTTTTTTTGTCACAGCAAATTTGGCGATATATTTGATGAAGACTTCTTCATATATGCTCTTAGTAAAAATGTGAATGTAGTGAAAGAGCTCCCAAAAGACATTCTTGAGCGCTACAACTACAATATAAGCAGTATTGTTAATTTGAGATTAAAAGCTTGGTCGAGTCCGGCATACTATCTCCAGAAGGTGCTTCCACAACTTTTGCGTTTAGGGTATGCCATACACTTACATTTTTTTGTATGATGTCTCAGTCTCATAAGAAACGTTAGTTCTTGCTTGATGTGTTTGTTCATCTGTGTGTGGTTTCTTAGAATGCGTTTCCACATATAAGGGCTTTTGAATATAAACTTACGAGCCCAAAAAGGAATTGGAATGATAGCTTAAAGTAGAGTACTAGCATTCACTCTTCATAAGCTTGTTGTATCTAAAGATGAATTCCTTGTGAGGAATGATAAAAGCCTCTGCAGGCTTTGTGGAAGGAAATTTATAGGGAACTGTGTTAAGGCAAGGCAAGGCAAGCCATATAGGAATCCACAAGGAATAAGCTGCCATTGATGTTAGTTTGACTTGCGCATGAAATTTTTATTGCATGTTAAGTATATAGTACTACGTAAAAGTTGTATGGGCCTGTGAGGATTTGTATACAAAAAATCTTAGGATTGTGCTCTAGTCAGAAGCCATTATGGGATTTTGGTTATTGCGACCTAAACACTCTCTGCAGGATTTTCTTACTCTACCTTACTTCTTTCTCTAGGGCTGTCCGTGTTGCACCATTCTCGAACAGGTTAGCTCATGCAGTTCCTGCAGACATTCAAGGGCTCAGATGCTTAGCAAACTTCGAAGCATTGAGATTTGCAGATCCTATACGGCTGCTTGCAGAGAAGATGGTCGATAGAATGGTGAAGAAGAGTGTTCAAAGTGGAGGAAAATATGTTTCTGTTCATCTCCGCTTTGAAATGGTTCTTAAATCCTGACAATTCTCCATATCTGCTTTGCTAACTACTGATTACCTTTTCTCATAATGTCAATTTTCTTATTTTTCAAAGGACATGGTTGCTTTCTCGTGTTGTGAATATGACTTTGGTGAGGCTGAGAAGCTAGAAATGGATAAGGCCCGGGAAAGAGGGTGGAAAGGAAAGTTCAAGAGGAGAGGCAGAGTAATTAGGCCTGGTGCTAACCGCATAGACGGAAAATGCCCTTTAACCCCTTTGGAGGTATCACTTAAAGTCTTACCTTCAGATCTCTGAAAATCTCAAGTCCAGCTTATCTAACTTTAAATTATAATTAAATTAAGGGAAAATGGTAAAATAAACCCTGAATTTTGTCAATTTGGTGTAAACCCCCCTAACATTAAAAATGGATTTTTAGATCCTGAACTTTTGATAACCACGGTTTTTAAATTATAGTATAATTAATCCAACTTTTGATTATATTTTTTTTGTAAAATTTTGAAATTATGATTTAATTTTACGTTTAAAGTTTAATTTTAATTTAAAAAATCTTGTGGGTCTAAAAACTTGGTTCTCAAAGTCTAAAAATTCATTTTTTAAGTCGGGGGTTCTTATACCAAATCGGCAAAGTTCAGGGTCTGTTACTATTTTCCCTTAAATTATGAATAAAATGCATTAAAGGACTGAAATATATATTGGTACTTTGCAGGTTGGAATAATGCTTAGAGGAATGGGTTTTAACAATAGCACCTTGGTTTATGTTGCGGCGGGGAACATTTACAAAGCTGACAAATATATGGCTCCTCTAAGACAGATGTTTCCGCTACTCCAAACTAAAGAAAGTGTAGCTACTCAAGAGGAACTTGCTCCGTTTAAGGTAAGTAATCAAACACCAATTTATTTCTTCTTTGGGCTTATTACACTATACTTGCAATTGCTTATGGAACATAGAAATTTCCTCTCCCTCGCACGTTTCAAAACGTGTAATTTGGATATAGATTGATGGTAGAAATCAGTCTCCCGAGTTTGGTGTAGTATGTTAAACGGTTTATGATGCTTTATAATGTTATGATTTGTGTCTCTGGGCTTCTGCGAATCAATATGATTCTATTTTTAGGTTAGGACTGGTAGGTTTGAATCTATTGTTGTCAGTAATAACTTAAAGTCATAAGTGGGTTGTTTAGTAGTTGCGTTCCCTAAGTCTACCAATATTTGGGATCCTAAAGCCAATCGGTCATAAAACCTGTGGGAATTGGGATCACCGATGTCCTTGGAATTCAAAGATTTTGATTCTAACCTAATATTTTCAGGGGAATATGGTGTTTTAGACCTTGAAACTATGTTCGTTTGATGAAAAAACCCCTCAACTTTCAAAATAGTTTTTAAACCCTATTGGATTTTTAAAATCAAAATTACATTTGAACATAAAATTAAACCATCATTTCAAAGTTTAACAAAAAAAATAATCTAAATTTGGATTAATTATAGCATAATTTTAAGTTTAAATTTGAGATTTCGGTTTAAAAAACTTGGTTATTAAGGTTTAGGGTTTAGAAAAACCGATTATCAAAGTTTAGAGTTAAAACAAAAAAAAAAAGTAGAAGGGTTTTTTCACCAAATGAGGATAGTTGAGGGTCTAAAATACCATTTCCCCTATTTTCAATCATTAAAGTCCGCATTACCGTCTAAAACAAAATAACTAATGTATTTTAATTTTGTATAACTCCAGGGGCACTCATCAAGATTAGCTGCTCTTGACTACACAGTATGTCTCCACAGCGAAGTATTCGTTTCCACACAAGGCGGAAACTTCCCGCATTTCTTAATAGGTCACCGTCGCTACCTTTACAAAGGTCACGCCGAAACAATCAAACCCGATAAACGCAAACTAGTCCAGCTCTTAGATAAACCAACCATCAGGTAAGTAAACAATCTCAGTTTCCGTTTCAAAACTCTAAATAACTTTTGACCCTCTCTTCCTTAAAATCAAATTTGGTCTGAATTGTTTTGATAGATGGGATTACTTCAAGAAACAAATGCAAGAAATGCTTCGACACAACGACGCAAAGGGAATCGAATTGAGAAAACCTGCGGCATCGCTCTACACGTTTCCGATGCCAGATTGTATGTGTAAAGAACCTGAAGCTAAATCTGAAACTGAACCTGTAAGTGATGATACAGCTTAACTATATTTTTGTGGTATATACTACAGCAAAAACGTCTGCTATTCTCACACGTCAGTTTAAATCACCGGATAATACAAAGTAGTAAAGTTTTAACATTGTTTATGAAACGTATATATATATTTGTTGTATTATGTTTCAGAATTAAGGAGTAAAGTTGAAAATATCCAAGATGGTCTTTTGTTTCTGGATATATGATTTTTGTGTGTAAATAACATTCTTTTAAACTGTAGAAACCTTTTTTGCTTTTGTTCTTGTATTTGCTTTATGATCTTCCTATTTGATTAATTTATGTATTTGACACAATAGTTTCATTCTCATCTATATGTTACATTTAAGAAGTTGTTTGTGTTTGTTAGATTCAAGATCTGTATTACGTTAATATCACCTTATGATTATGACAACGCATTTGATTATCGGTAATGAACACAAAATTCTCCTAGATAATTACTAATTAATCATAACCTTTTATATTTGCATAGTGAGATCGTGCTATTTTAGTCCCTAAATTATTTTATTTAGTCTTTTAAAATATTGAACATAAACTTCATAAGTGAAGTAAACCATTAACATAAAATTAAAATCTAAACTCAAAATAAAACTAAATATATATTCAAAATTTAGTTTAATTGGACTGTAATTTTAAATTTAAATTTGAGATTTCAAGTTTTTAAAAACCTGATTATTCAAGTCCATTAACTCGTCTTCGGGCAATGGGGCTTGTCATTAGATTGGATCGGTTCATCAAACTAGCGTTGGAGTCACAATTTGATTTTGGATCTGAATTGTCCCTAGGTTTTGAAGGTTATAGAAAAGAAAAGAAAAAACTTGTTTATTAAAATTTAAAGTTTTGAAATTCAGTTACCAAAATTTAGAGTTAAAAATCATTTTAATTCTTGAAGTTTTTTTACTAAATAGAAATAATTCTAGAATTTAAAACATTATTATAATCTCAAATATTATATCAAAACTTTATCACTAAAAAAGATAGAATATATACACAACGTAGAGTCTGAATTCTTTATTGGTTATTGTTCTTAAGATTCATTACGATCTACCTTCATGACTAAGATCCATGCGGTGAAAAAATCTTTGAAGGAACTAACTCTTTTTCTTTCATGTTTAGTTCATCGCATCATATAAACTTTACATACATCGCCCATCTCCTTTCTCAATCTATACACATAACTTATATCCTTTTCTTTCGAAACAAAAGAATCACCCAAACCCAAGATCAAAAGATGGCACATCTTTCTCCACATCTGACCTCTGTTTAGACAAAAGCAGCATCGCCTGCGCTTCCACTGCATCAAAATCTAGCATCTCGTAAAATGCATCATCATCATCAACAACATTGTTTTCCAATGCATCTACATTGCTTCTTACACCTTCATGGCTTACCTTCTCCATAGCCTCTACATCAGCTGCAAACTTGCTTTCTAAGTTAATCACAAGGTCTTTCTCTGAATTGCACAAGCTGAATTTTCTCTTCTGGTTCTCTGTTGAGATGTGTGCTCTCGAAAACTCCCCCAAGACCATTGGATCTAACTTTGACTCGGAAGATTCTGAGTTTGTTCTTGGGGTTCGTATGAAAGATAATGATTTAACAGAGTCGCTTTTGCTTTCCTGCATCTTCGTCAGGGACCTAGCAGAGTCAGGACTTGGAGTTGATGCAGCCGACTCAGGAATCCTCGCCAGCAGTGGTGATGACTGGCTGAGTAGAGAACGTCTGTAAATGGCCATCATGTCAACTTTAGCAGACTCGGCTTGAGTACTAGCTGTAGGCATTGTTCTGTCATCTATGAAACTATCTTCATATGAATCGTTCACATCTTCGTTCTCATCAGCTGACATTTCTGCTTCTGAGGAGACCCTGGTCAAAATAGAGAGGATTTTTTAACAAACTAAACAACAATTCTATATACTTAGACAAACTACTAATGTTCTATTGCATTCCATTGTTTTGTAAGTAAGAAAACCATGAGATGTTGATTTTAGATTGATGAGAACTTACTCAGCTTCTGCGTCAATGAAGAATCGGGCATCATCTTCCACGCACATCTTCTTCTTACCTGAAACAAAGCAGCCAAGCAGCAATTACTCAAACAGATCAACTTGGTAAGTGCTTTAACTCTCTGAGCACGTGAACACTCTCGGTCATT
This sequence comes from Aethionema arabicum, assembly GCA_000411095.1. NCBI lineage: Eukaryota > Viridiplantae > Streptophyta > Magnoliopsida > Brassicales > Brassicaceae > Aethionema > Aethionema arabicum. The sequence goes on from KE150775.1 coordinate 116,566, forward strand.
GTCAAATCTCAAGTAATTTTGAATGTAGAGCAAAGAAACACAGAACCATTTACCTCTATTGTGCTCTTCCCTGCTAGAATGAGATCTGATATGGTCTGCCTTTGCGGTACCAGGATTATTTTCAGTTACAGCACTCAAGCAATCTCCAAGCCTACGCAATCTCTTCAACTTGCGAGGTTGACCATGATTTTCTGACTTTTCTCCAGAACTCACCCGCCATTCTTTGCTAGGGCTACTGTTTGCGTTTGTAACATTTGCCAAGGGTGTTCTCAACCCTTCAGGAATGGGAGAAACAACCAAGCAGTCTGTCCTATTGGCCACAGCTTCCTTTTTCCGAGGAGGTCTGAATTCATTGGCCCTAGAAGTAATTTGATAACCACTGCGTTTATTTGGAACCTTTGTTTGAGGGGTAGAAGGTTCTTCTGTCAATTTACAACTGAACCTCGTGGGTGAAGAAAGCTTAGGAAGATCAAGGTTTTCTTCTCTGTTTTCTTCTCTGTTTTCTTCCTTTGCAATACCTGCAATATTAATAACATTTTCAGAACACTATGAGACATTTTTATGGAATTGATATGCTATTTAAACAACTGTAAGTTGTGGTTGCACAAATGATGCAGATCTCATACTCATAATCATTCATTAAGACACTACCTTAAGACACTAGTAATATTCTCCATTCTAGTTTTTCACATCGAGGCTAAAATTCCAGATGTTTCCAGATGTATCATTTTATTGTTTAAGTTACCACTGCTAATATAAAATAACACCTAACATTGCTTAATTCTATTGGTCCTTAATTATTCTCTTATCCCTACCAGTTAAATTATATTGTAGATTTATCTCACTTTTTCATTGGTTTTTCGTATGTATACACCACTTAGAACTGGTCTATTAAACGAATACTAAAGCTCTGTGGTTGGGGACAATTGCAACCGCAACTCCAAGACTTGGGCTCAATAGTTTTCTTTATCTAGTTATCAGCTCTAACGCAAACTTAAGGTTCAAGAGATAACACTGACCTTGGTCAGGTGAATCTGGAACAAATCCACTCTTGATGTAGTTAGTGAGCCTTGGACTAAGCTCCATACCCTCACATTCGTCTTCATCAGATGATATCACAATCTCTGCATCACTCGTTTCGTCTCCTTTTTCTGCATTGTTCGAGTGACTTTTTACAATGCTTTGAGGAACAGGCCCTATAGAGACCTTCCCCAGAGCATCAACGGATGCAAATTCTGAATCAAAATGATGACAGTGTGTGGGTGAAGATTCTTCGTAATTTTTTTCTGTAGCCTCTAAGGTGCTAGTGGGAGATTCAATAACGAGGTTTGCCTCTCTCTGAGATGTGTTGACTTCCAAATCGTCGAAAGAGGGTAAGCCTGCACAGAAAATATAGACGTATTTCAATATTTTGAGCAAAGGCCTAATTTTCAGAAGCATGAAATGCAGAAAACACGTGTTAGCATTTCTGTTATTCTTGGACGTGAAACTCTACCTTAGGCAGAATAGATATAAGAAGTTAATAACACAGAAAAATGGCCCAGGTTAAGATTTGTAGGTTATGTAAACATACTAGCTATACATCTGAAATTGATGTCAAGAAATAAGTTTCGAACATTTCATAATATCACACTGTAGCTTCACACAGAGAGTTTTTCTGCTATTAATCCCGCATTGCCAGACCATAAGTTACTTGATTGAATCCATGCACATCTCCACCTCATAAATTAGTGACATTTTCACAAGGGTTTGTGAGACATAAATCTAATATAGAACAAGTCCATACTTCAGCTAAGGAAATTTAGAAAAAACACTACCCTAAACAAACCAGAGTGTACTCCCAAAGTAGGATGTGTTGGTCATTGTTGTCGTAAGTATTGAATTATCGTTTATAATAGGACGTCTTAGCTAGTTTTAAGACTAAATTATTTTCATGCGACTGTTAGCATTGATAATTGCCCCTTCCACAGACATGTTTGCTAGAAAAAGCATTGCGTTGAAAACATGAATGAAACTATATTTACCTTTTGGATCATCACAAACCCTCAGACCTCTATCAAATTCTTCCCTTTCACCCAAAGGAGCTCCAAACTATTAGAGCAAGTGATTCCACATAAGTAAAAATTGAATTCACAAAACGCAAGGCAAGAGTAAATTTTAAACCAGGATTACGAACCACACCTCAGTGAAGAAGCTCTTAGAAAAGGTTGCCTCTTGGACATGCTGCATAGCGTCAATAAACATGCCTGTTTGACGGGAATGCATTACTTTGTGCACTTTGGATGGCAATGTCTGGAAATGAGGGAATGCAATTAAGGACACTCTGCACTTGTCCTCTCTATCACGTTTGTAATACTTTGCGAGCATATTGGCCTCTGCATGTGTAAGCTTCTTCATGAAAGCTGGAGTCTCTATGGCGTGCTCATCTTGTAATTTCTTTCCACGTGGAATGAATTGCTGGATTGTTAATTCAACATGCTGAACTTCTGGCTTATAAACATGAGGAATCTATAATAGCACATGATGGAGGTTATATGAAGTTTAAACTGGAGCTACATGGAACATAACTATGATCAGAAAAGAGTTTTAAACAACTCTCACCATTCTGGGACTAGGATGAAAATTGAAACTATTCATTCCTCCATTTCGCATGTGTTTCTTTATGGTCCGACCATTCGCTTGCTTTCGCATATAGCTGTTCTTTTCAGACCCCTCACAAGCAAGAACTAGTAAAGGCTAGTCAAGGAATAGTAAGTTTCATTCCAATGCAAAAGTGGCACTGGATAGATATGTCAAAGAAATTAAGGAACAATATGAACATAAATCGAGCAGAAGGATATCAACTCGGCCATCATGTTTCCTTCCAGTTCTTCCCATGCGTTGGATCATCCTCAAAGGAGAGACGTTAGCGTCAAAGCATATAACTAGATCAACTTCCATGATATCTAAGCCTTCTTCGCCTATAGATGTTGCTACAATAACATTGAACCCACCAGCTCTAAATTTCTGTTGGAAAATGATCATACCATGTAAGAAATGGTTAAAAGAAAACAAGTTTAAGTTGAATATGCAGAAACTAAGATAAAGGGAACCAGACATACCTCCAGAACAGCCTGCTGAACTTTTTGTGATTGCCCTTTCAGTGTCTTACCTGTAAGAAACGAACAAGATAACTGTTGAAATAATAAAGGCCATTTCCCATGTTATTGAAAGTCACAGGTACAAGCATCCGGGTAGCAAACCTGAACTTTGACCAATAAACTCAGTTGCTTTGACCACATCTCCAATATTACTTAGTGCGCTCATTATGTCTCTGAAGATGAATGCAGTCAGGTAAATGCAAAAGAAGACATATGCTGGGCGATTAAACTAGAGAAAGGAAACAAGAAATGTATAGACCTTACGCTTCCTCTGAAATTCGAGAAAATAATGACTCGTGATGTCTTTGGATCCTTCACTTCTACAGATATAAAAATGGATCTTATCAATGCTCAACTATCGGTTGACAGGCGAGAATAAACGTGGTCCTGATCCAATTTAAGAAAATAGAAAACATACTGAAATGATCAACTAGTACTTCTAACATCTTCGATAATTTTGGGCTTGGTGCTCCGTTTGACAACCTTAGCTCCATCAAAAGCTTCGTTTTCTTGATATCTTCATTCTTATTCATCAACCTAGCAAACGGGCTGCAAAAGGTGATAGTCTTAGAGCAACTTATTTGAAAATTTCATTGGTGTTGAAAGCTATAAGGTTTAACCTAGTGAAGAACTATCAGACACTCAGTGAACAGAAAGTAAAGAACATACCCTTGCTGCAGTTTTTCTTCTAGCATCTCATATGCTGGCCTTACTCCATGACTAGAAAGAAGCTTACGGATGTGATAAAGAGTGATAAGAGCAGCGAAGCAAGATTCTACGTGTCCGAGATTTACATGGGGAAGGCCTGGTTCAGGTGCTTGGCGAAATTTATCCCTTGCTACAAGTAATTCGTGCGGACTTAACTGTCAAACAAGAGTGGTATTTTGTGTGCATAAGAAAATATGAGTATTGCCACAAGTGGTGAAGAAGATAAAGAACTCGAGGTATATACAGTTTGAAAATCCCTGCTTAGATAAACCCCAGACTTATTAAGCCTGACTGCATATGGTCGTATAACATCCAGCAGGCGTTTATTTATCTCATCTGCATCTTCACCCAAGGGAACCTGCTCTGCCACAAGATGGTACAATGATTAGAAATGAAGTTAGAGAACAACCAGTTTGGAAACTGCAGAAAACTAGCTTGAACCTCGATTAGTTCAACTGTTCTATCATGCACATAAGGGCAAACATCATGGTCACTCTCATTGCGATATTCAAGTGTCGATATCTGCAGGTTATCAATGATACCCTGGATGGTCTGTGTCTTCGCTGAGAACAACATTAAGAGTAGTGAGTGAGGAAATATAAGTACCCCCTCCCAAACTGCGAAGATTCAATCACTTACATCCAGGAGTTGCAGTAAGAGCTAGAATTCTCAATTGCACTGGTATTGCCATCAACTAAAAGGTTAAAGGGCATTAGTTGGTACCTTCATCTTAATCAATTTTCACATGTATGAAGAGAAAGAAACACATACTGAAAAGTCTGACTATGAACAAGAACAACAAACCTCACGAACTACTACAGAATAAGAATAATTCCCTAGAGCTCGATGTGCTTCGTCAATCACCAAGCAAACTAAGTAGTTTGTAAGACACGTTCCTGAAACGGATACTTTTAGTATTCAAGTGGTGGATTACACAAAGAGTAGCAAATTAACAAGAAATATGTATATATTAATACATTAGGAGCTTTCCGCTCAGAATTGTGATAAAAACCAGATAATAACCTGACTGTATATCCTTCTCTAGCACTTGTGGAGTGACAAAGAACACCCGTTTGCTTTTCCACAAGAAGGCTCTTTTTGAAGGACATGTCTGGCCTGTGAGGTCAATAGTCCACTCCTGCAGTCATTTTAACCCACATTTTCTTAGAAGCTATCTAAGAAATATGATAAAGGAAGAACAAAAAACTCTCAATATTCGCAGAGGTAACGCTACAGATAGATGGCCAAGGGTTCAAAGAGAATCTCATACTTGTGGTATGCCCACGATATTATGGCATGCCTCAATCTGCTGCATCACAAGAGGCCGAGAAGGTGCCGCAAAGACAATTTTACCTAGGAACATCAATAAGAACGGCCTCCAGTTACGTATCTAAACAAGTAACCCAGAGATTTTTCACACAGAAACAGAAGTAAGCGCAGATGTTTTACCTTCTGGAAACCATCTGAAGTAATTATACATGACAACTGCGGCTATAAGTGTTTTACCAAGTCCCGTAGGCAAAGCCACTAATGTATTTGAAAACAAAGCAGTCTTCGTTATAGCAAACTGATAATCTCTGAGAGGAACATTCACTGTATAAAGGAAAAATACCAAGCATTTGGGCATTATTCATCACTATTCAAGAACCCACAAAGATTCAAATCATGTAAAGAAAATCAGAAGTTAAAAATTCCTCAACCTGGATAAATCCAAGTTTTGGCAGTCACGGGATCAATGCCAACGCATGAAATTTTGTCGTTACCACACTCAAATTCATCAACATTGGGGTCGGGAAGAACTTGATTCTCCGGCGGAGGTGTGTGCTCCGTTCTTCCGATGAATCTATCAAGCGTAGATTGCCTTCTAGCATTAGGTTTAGTGTCAGTTCTTAATGGGATGCCCGTCGAATTTTCCTTCGTAATTGATGGATTTGCGGGAGGGTCGTAATGAGACGAGAGAGGAGGAACTGAAGAGGAAGAAGAAGCATTCGAGGTTTTCTTGCAAGCCAAATCGATTTCTATAACTGCCGCTTCCCAATCGAAATCCTGTACGCAAGAACGAGAAGCAAAACCCAAAGAAAACAATTAAGATAGTGAATTTTCTCAGTGACCCAGATAGAGAAACAGCGGTAGCTTTTAGCTTACCTCATCTTCTTCGACGATTCCTAACCTAACATTGGATCCCATTCCGGTAACTTACTTGATGATTCTCTCTCGGAGTCTTAGTCTGGGCTCGATCAACGATTCTGCGGAAAGATGAATATTCAGTGGTTCTGTCGTCCTTCACTGAGAAGAACCCTCGCCCGAAAGAAAGAGAATTGGACCGCCGAGAGATTGGCGGGCAAATTTTGGTGAAGGACACTTGTTTTTCAAATCCTTCGTAAAAATTGACTTGCGAATCAGCTAATTTAAATACGATTATTTTAACCTAAATGCAAAAACACCCCCCAATATTTAGAGGAGGTTGGAAATAAAACACCCCAATATTTTAACATTTCACCGAGTAAATTTTAATAAATATCTAAGCTGCATAAAATCAGAAGCGGGTACGTGGAAGCGGAAGCGTTTAGAAGCGTGAAAGCGATTTTTTTCAAAAATTTAGGAAATAGGTACGTGTTGGAAACGTGTATATATATATATATAATATATATATATATATATAATACCATA
>KE150775.1:140957-169479 GCA_000411095.1 Aethionema arabicum
AAAATAATGTAAATATATGTTTTTAATTGAAATATCATAATATGGAAATAGTAATATAAAGATCTTTCATTTAATATAAATTTATGTGATAAATGATATTACTAATAAGAAAAATCTTAATTTTTAAGATATTACTTTATTATCTTTTTTATGAAATGTAAATATACATGTTATAACAATAACAGATAAACTTTGGTATTTTTTTTATGTTTTTGTTATATCATCTTAAAACTTAATGACATAAAACTTATGATTCAATAATAAATATTATCTAACAGTATAATTATTATTATTTGTGGAATATAGTAAAATCTTAATTAGATTACCAATAATACCTAAATTTGACACCCTTTTAAAATTATTAACTATTTCAAAATTTAATAACTGTATATTAAAATATAGAAATTTTAAACATGTACATGTTATCTATAAAATAGTTTATCTTCAATATATATATGATTGTTATAAATTACAGTTAAATAAAATATTAATATTTCGTTACATAATAAAAAGAAAAAAATGATATTAAAATTCCTTATGATTTCCTAAAATAAAAAGGACATCTGAATACAATTACTTACAAATTAAAAACTCCATGTTTTAAATCGTCAACTTATCATTATTTTTCTAAAACCAATAACGTATGAATAATACACGACAGCTACACCATCCAACCAATTCATAATATAAATAGTATTTGTTTTAGACCTTGTTTTAAATAACAATGAATATAAATAGTGATACTTTAGATTAATTATAAATTTGACGATATATATATATATAAATATATAAATTAGGTCATTTTCATAGAAATGGCTTATCCAATAAGATCATTAGATTTATCAATAATATTTGATGGACCGACTCGGTGGATTAGGTGCACGTGATTGCAATTATAAAATTTAATCTGCACGATTCACGCCATTGTGAATATACAAATTATAAAATTAAATTATAATTACATCAAAGCAAATATATACAACCACTTATTATAAAAGTTTGGGTGAAAATTATAATATTTAAATTTATTTAAAGAATGTGCCAATTTGTTTCGAATAATTTTAGTTTTATTATTACAATACACATATAAAATAGGGTCAAAAGAAATATAAAATAAGGTCAACAAAATGGAAATAGTTTTTTAAAAATATTATCTTGAAAACCTTTTAAATTGATATAATTAAGTATTAACCAATAATTAGAAGAAGTTGGGTTGGTTATGAAAAAAAGATGAAAATGAAAGATAAATTAATAATTATTAGATATATGAACAAACGTGATATCGATTATTGCTTAGATCGTGGGATTTGACAGCTTTGTTCAAACAAATTCATATTTATTTATTTTAAATACTATATATATAATATGTATCTATGTGCTGGGCCTACAACTTATATCGGTGACGTAAGAACGTGACAATAATATATAGGTTTTTTATGCGTCAGGCAACTACCCAACATGCTTGGTTCCTACCACACTAAACACGTTTTTGTATATATATATTATATAATATAACATTCCTAACAACGACTTGTAAATTTTGATATTAATTCAAGTTTAAACAGAATTTTGAGGGAAATGGATTTGGTGAAAAATATTTTAGAACTCTCGTGAATACATAATCATCAAAAAATTGTTTTTTTTCTCATAAGCAAATATTTATTTATGGATTTTTAATTAACATTTTTATTTATAATTTGTTTAATGGTTTAAGATTTATGATTTCAAGTTAAAGATTTAGATTTAGGGGTTATGGATGGTGGAATTCAATTTTTTTTTTTAAATTAAGAGTATTTTTGTCTATTCATTTTTTTTAATCCTTTGTAATATCAAGTATGAAAAAAACAAAAGTAGGTATACCGATGCTACACATGATTTCTACTATACTAAAAAGAAAAAAAAATATTAAACAATAAACTCATTAAATTAAGCACCAGAAATTGTAAAAATATACTGAAGACAAAGAGAGCACGAAGGTAGATCATTGTTGTTGATCCTGAGTTAATTTTTGTGTATTTAAACAAATATTTATGTATTTTTCTTTTTAAAATATATTTTTCATATTTAATTATTGTACCTTTTATTTTCGAAAAATGATTTTGGCATGAAGGCTTTGAATTTTAGAAGGAAAAAACACAAATATAAAATAGAGTTTTGTAGAGTCTTTGACTACTTCTTTTTTACATATGTTAAAAAAAACCTTATATATTAGAATTGATATTTTGGTTTTGAGATATTTTTAAACTAGTGTGATTCATGGGAATTAATAAAGTTACCATTATTTTAGAAATACAAACATTTTGGATACACAAATTATATAATAAGTTATACATAAAACAATTATATACAAATTATGAATAAACTATTATCATCATCAATTTTTCACGAAATTTACATAAGGTTTACACAAAATTTGCAGAAATTTTACATAAAATTTGCAGAAATTTTACACAAAATTTGCAAAAATTTTACACAAAATTTGCATAACATTTATATGTAATTTGCATTAAAATATTGTATTTCTCATTTATCTTCAACTATGTTGGTCACGCATCATGTGCAAGTTATATATATAACAATATCATAATATATCTATATGGAATTAGTAATTATAACTTTATCATTAATTATATTTTAATTATTTAAGTATTATTATTGCTTTTTTACTAGTCTAGGTTTTTTCTATAACAGTAGATGTTATTATTTGTTTTTAAACTATAATAATAAACATAATATTTCTAAAACAAAACTAAAAGTTAATTTATTGTTACATCTTTTTCTTTTATTTATATGTATATCATATATTAATTTTGTATAGATTAAATAAATTTATTATTATTATTAGTCAACTAATAATTTACAGTTAGTTTTTTACATTATTTTGTAAGCTTATCTATATATTACTGTTACTACAAATTTTATACATATTATAATAATCAATTTATTTCAAATATACTTAATGATTATAATCATTTTTTTCACTATATATTTCTTCGAATACTATATGGTTACGGCTACAATGACAACTTTTTCGATTCAAATATTTTCATTTATATTAGTGAAGTAGGTAACATGATTTACAAGACAGAGTAAGAAATGAAAAATTAACAAAGATAAATCAAAGTTTAACTAATAGTTGTACAATGGAGAAGGAAGTAAGAGTGACACAATAACTAGTTGTTAGTACCTACCAGTAAAATTAGAGAGATGAAAGGAAAACATTATGTGTATTATGGGTTGTATATCATTTCTAATACTGGTAAAATTTATGGGTTACATGCAAGATTGTCTACAAATTAGACTTTGTAAAATTGATTACAAGTAATATTGTCTACAAAAAGATATGCTTATTGTGATATCTATTATGTATATACACAATATTGTGAACATGAATATCATATCTAGCTCTATATTTTAAAAGTTTGCATTGATATATTTCTTCGTTTCGGTAACATAGACATTTAATAAGATTTTTTTTGTTCTTTTACCTAAAATATATCATATCACCTATATATTATTTGAAAAACGATATTAAAAATTAAACGTTTGTTTTATAAAAAAATACGTTTATGTCATTAGAAAATAAAAATTTCCAAAAATTTGTTTTTGGATTATTTTTTATATTTATTCATTTATGTTAAAATTAATTATTTTGTAATTCTCCTTTTACTCATATTTTAGAATCTTAAAATGAATTATTTTATATTGTGTTAATTAAAGTGAGAGAAAGATGATTTGTGTTTTAATATATAGAAATATAACAACTTTTTTTATACAATATCCATATAATATAATATTCCTAACTACGACTTATAAATTTTGAGATTAATTCAAGTTTAAACAGAGCTCGAGGGAAATGGATTTGGTGAAAAATATTTTAGAACTTCCGTGAATACATAATCATCAAAAAAATGTTTTTTTTCATAAGCAAATAATTATTTATGGATTTTTAATTGAGGAATTACCTAAAATGCCCTAATTCAAGCATTTTTTTGCAAGTGTGTCCTTTTTGTAGGGTTTACCAATTATATCCTTAAGTCTATTATTATGATATTTTTGCAAAAAATGCTTGAATGAAGAAATTTTCTAAATATCAATTATGCAAAATACCCTAATTGAATATATTTTTCCAAATTTTTTATAAAATGTGAGGGTATACCACTTATAATGTTGGGTATAATGTTAGGGCATTTTTGAAAAAAATACATGATTAGAGCATTTTTGCAAAAAATGCTTGAATGAGGGGATTTTTGCAAATCCCCTTTTTAATTTACATTTTTATTTAGAATTTGTTTAATGGTTTAAGATTTATGATTTAAAATTAAAGATTTAGGGGTTATGGATGGTGGAATTCATTTTTTTTTAAATTAAGAGTATTTTTGTCTATTCATTTTTTTTAATCCTTTGTAATATCAAGTATGAAAAAAAAAATAGGAATGCCGATGCTACACATGATTTCTACGATACTAAAAAGAAAACAAAATATTAAACAATAAACACATTAAATTAAACAAATATTTATGTATTTTTCTTTTTGTAAAAATATATTTTGCATATTTAATTATTGTACCTTCGATTTTTGAAAAACGGATTTGGCATGAAGGGTTTGAATTTTAGAAGGAAAAAACACAAATATAAAATAGAGTTTTGTAGAGTCTTTGGGTAATTCTTTTTACATATGTTAAAAAAAACCTTATACGTATATTAGAAATGATACTTTGGTTTTGAGAGATTTTTTAAACTAGTCTAATTCATGGAGATTTATAAAAGTACCATAATTTTAGAAATACAAACATTTTGAGTATACAAATTATATAATAAGTTATACCTAAAACAATTATATACAAATTATCAGTGAACTATTATCATTTTCACGAAATTTACATACAATTTACATGAAATTTACATAAATTTTTACCCAAAATTTGCATAAAAATATCGTAATATATCTATATGTATTTAATAATTATAACTTGGTTTTTGTATAACTATTTCTAGGTTTTTTCTATATAGATTATTGTTATTATTTGTTTTTAAACAATAACAAACATAATATTTATAAAAAAAAACTAAAAGTTAATTTATTATTACATCTTTTTCTTTTATTTCTATGTATATTATATATTAATTTTGTATAGATTAAATAAACTTATTATTATTAGTCAACAAATAATTTACCGTTAGTCTTTTACATTATTTTCTAAGCTTATCTATACATTACTGTTACTACAATTTTTATACATAATATAATAATCAACTTATTTCAAATATACTTAATGATTATAATCATTTTTCACTATTTCTTCTAAGAATATATGGTTACGACTACAATGACAACTTTCTCGATTCAAGTGTTTTCATTTATATTCGTGAAGTAGGTAACATAATTTACAAAAACAGAGTAAAAAATGAAAAATTAACAAAGATAAATCAAAGTTTAACTAATAGTTGTATAATGGAGAACGAAGTAAGAGTGACACAATAACTAGTGGTTAGTACCTATCGGTAAAATTACAGAGATGAAAGGAAAACATTATGTGTATTATGGGTTGTATATCATCCCTCATATTGGTAAAATTTATGGGTTACAAGTAAGATTGTCTACAAATTAGGCTTTGTAAAATTAACTACAAGTAATATTGTCTACAAAAAATTATGCTTATTGTGATATCTATTATGTATATACACAATATTGTGAACACTAATATCATATCTAGCTCTATATTTAAAAAGTTTGCATTGAAATGTTTATTGCTTTCGGTAGCATAGATAATAAGATTTCTTTTGTTTTTTTTTTTACCTAAAATAGATCATATCACATATATTATTTGAGAAACGAAATTAAGAATTAACATTTTTTTGTAAAAAAATACGTTTATATGCCATTAGAAAATAAAACTTTTCAGAAATTTGTTATTGGATTGATTTTTTATATTTATTCATTTATATTAAAATTAATTATTATATAATTCTATTTTTACTCATATTTTATAATCTTAAAATGAATTCTTTTATATTGTGATAATTAAAGTAAGAGAAACATGATTTGTGTTTTAATATATAGAAATATAACAACATAATTTTTTGTAAATTTAAAATATGTCGCATCATCCAAATGTATAAAATGTATTTTAAATAAATAAAATACCTTCTACAGTTCTACTCAAAATTAATTTTGAATTCGCCAAAATGGATTTAAGGAAAAAAGTAGAATTAAATAACATTAAATATTTGGATTCTATATAACTTATGGAAATGTAGATAATATTACTATATTAAACATTCGTCCAAATCATTATCATATCAATAGTTTCCACAATTAATATAGAGAAAAATAAAAATATAGATTATACCACCATTGCTAAACTCAATAATCAAAATTTGGATACCATAATTTTCATTTCTTCACCTCCCAAAATTCTCAAGAGAAACTATTTTGAAAACAATGGAACCGATTTCTTCCAAACACATGGTATATACTATATATACTTGTACATATATATTATGTAAAAATATTTAGTATATAATAATGTGTTCTAGTGTCTATATAGGCATGTTTATTGAAGATAAATTCTTCCATGGCGGGATTGGAGAAATCATTGAGAAAATTGCTTACAAACATTGATCAAGGTTCTTTCTTTAACCCTAATTAAATTTTAATAATTTTCTTGAAAAAATTCACAAATTACTAATTAATATAATTTTATGTAGATGTAAGTTTTACAATAGACAAAGGAAGCAAAACAGTGTATGTATATGGGAAGATTAATCCTCAAATCATTCTCCAAACGATTACAAAAGCGGGTAAAAAAGCAGAGATTTTATGGAGCGATTGCGATAGCGTTTGCGTTAGCGACTGCGATTGCGGTTACCCGAAAACTGTAAGACAAGAGTGTTATTATCCTCCACCACAGCCACTACCGCCACCGTACCAGAATCTGAACCAAAACCAGTACCAATTTAACCGGTTTGATCTTAACCGGTACGAACCGGTTGCGAGGATTTTTCCGCCTACGCCAGCTCCACCTAGCAACTTTACATTTGGAGATTTACAATGCACAATTATGTAATTTTTAGGTCATTATTATTAAACAATTTGGGCTTAATTTGTAGGCCTTTAATATATATTTTATATTATTTTTTGTTAACTTTTTTGGTTGAAAACTTGAAATGAATCGATTTTGTTTTTGGTTTTTGGATTGAATTACTTTGTTCTTGATCGAGATGATGCGTTCGATAGGGTTACTGTTTTGGATCTCTTTTTTGGCTACATCGATCTCACTCTCGTTATCTTCTGCTGATGAGTTTAACCTCGACGGAACAGTTCTGGAGCTCACTGATTCCAACTTCGATTCTGCTATTTCCACTTTTGATTGCATCTTTGTTGATTTCTATGCTCCTTGGTGTGGTCACTGCAAGCGACTCAATCCCGAGGTTTTTTCACTCACGATTTTGTTTAATACTACGATCTACTTTATTTTAGTTCAAGGCTGCTTATATAGCTGTTGATCCATCGGATTTCAGCTTTTGGAATCGGAATTATACAGTAATTGTATAGCTCTAGCTTCGTGTTTCCGGATTATGTTTGAAAATCTGTATCAACTGTGTTTTGTAACTTGTTCTGTGTATGGGATTAGTGTCTGACGAATTGAATCTGGAGAATTATAGTTCTGATTTCACTGGAAATGGTGGCTTGCTTGCTTGCTTGTTGATGCACTTTGTTTTTTCCTTATTCATCTGCTGCAGTTAGATGCTGCTGCTCCTATTCTTGCTAAACTGAAGCAGCCTATCGTCATAGCAAAGCTGAATGCTGACAAATATTCCCGTCTCGCTCGGAAGCTTGAGATCGAGTACGTTTACCTTGAGCTTAGCTAAGCGTTCTAACTGTATTCAGCTGATTTGACTTTCTTTATTGCAGTGCGTTTCCAACTCTCATGCTTTATAACCATGGAACTCCAATGGAGTACTATGGGCCAAGAAAAGCAGATTTGCTCGTACGTTACTTGAAGAAGTTTGTTGCTCCAGATGTTGCTGTTCTAGAGTCAGACTCGGCTATCAAGGATTTTGTTGAAGATGCAGGCGATTTCTTCCCTGTGTTTATTGGGTTTGGCTTGAACGAGTCGTTGATTTCATCACTAGGTGGAAAGTATAAGAAAAAGGCATGGTTCGCTGTTTCAAAGGATGTCTCAGAGGATACAATGATTTCCTATGATTTTGATAAAGCTCCTGCATTAGTTGCTAAGCATCCAAATTACAATGAGAGAAGCGTCTTCTACGGGCCCTTTGAAGGTCAGTATTCATTCTTTTGGTCATACCTTAGGAATTCCACAACTTTATTGGTCGAAAAGTCTTTTAAGTGGTTTCTATATTCAAATTGGATCACCTAGAACGATGCTCGATTTAAAGGAATATAGTTTAAGAATCCTTCCTCTAGCCAGAGGTTGTATACTTGTGACGCAGATATTTTAACCATGTCGATATTGATAGTTACTAGATTAATTGCTTTCACTTTTGGAAGACTGACAGGCTTTATCGTATAATTCTGTTTGCAGATGGATTCTTGGAGGAATTTGTGAAACAAAATTTCCTTCCTCTGATTCTTCCTATTAACCACGACACGCTGAAGCTGCTGAAAGAAGATGATAGAAAGATTGTATTGACAATAGTAGAAGATGAAACTCATGAAAGCTTAGGAAAACTGAACAAGGCATTGAGAGCAGCTGCTAACGCAAACCGCAACCTGGTGTTTGCCTACGTTGGTGTGGAGCAGTTTGAAGAGTTTGCAGACTCATTTCATGCAGATAAAAAGACAAAGCTGCCTAAGATTGTTGTATGGGATGGAGCCGAAGAGTATCATCAGGTGGAAACCTAGTTTTAACCGTAAAACGATATAAGGATATTAAGCTTTTGAATTACTCCTCAACACCATTGCAGAAAAATGTCCTCTATTGCGTCAAAATCTTTATACTAACATGAGATTTTTGCAGGTGACTGATATCGAGACCATAAGGGAAGAAGAGGATCAGCTGACTCAAGTCTCTATGTTTCTAGAAGGATACAGAGAAGGAAGAACAGAGAAGAAGAAAATCAAAGGACCAACTTTGATGGGATTTATTAACTCATTGATCGGGATCAGGTTAGTGTACATACTTGTGTTCTTGGTTGCAGTCATTATGATGCTACGGAGCCTCGGCCAAGAGGAGGAGCCTACTCGGGTTAGGACCAACGCAGCAGCCCGTGAACGGGGTAGTCAGTCAACTAGTGTCCCTGAAGATGAAGCTAGTGACAAAGACAAAGAGGACTAGTTTTACTAGATTGGTATGTTTTTTATTTTTATTTTGAGTTTTTTGGTTAGATGCTAATATAAATACTTCACGGTTATCTTCGTTTTATTATGCTAAAAATCCTTTCTTGGAATAATTGTTTTCTGGTTTATATAACACGTTGCCAAATAGAGGTACTTTGTTTTTTTTTTCTTTTGCGTCAAAAAGAAATGATTTTCTAAAGTTCCCGATTAAGTAATTTATGTATTACAATCAAACCATATATATATATATACACATATATATATATTTACATATATATATATATATATTTACATACTGTATTTGTGGTCTATACAATTAATAAAATTGGTTTATGGTCCATAGATGTAAATATATATATATATATATATATATACTACACAAGTGTGGTAATGTTTACATAATGGTTAGCTGATTCACAACAGGCATGAAATGTGCATACTTTCGAAACTCACAGAAGAACAAGCGACTCAAGAATACACGACCACTAAGTCACCAAAACTGGTCACTCTCTTACCTCTATATATACAAACCATGACGTCACACTGTCAAATCGCAGCTGCAAGATGCCAGGTTAGAGTCACAATTGAGTCTTCTAAACGATGTAACTTTTGGTTATTGCGGTTCTTAGCTTCTATGGTTTAGCAGCCTAGAAGATGGGGGAGATAACCGGACTGAGTCACCGGTGCATAGGCTTGAGGATCCAACCCAGCTTGGTGAGGAACTGTCTGGGCTTGTTGGTCTATAGATATATCTTGCGTGGAGTGTTGATGTGGTAGGTTGACCTAAGGAACGAGACAGTGAACCTAAGTAAGGTGACTTATAAGATCTTTGGGAATAGGCGTTCTTGATATCTAATGAGCTCCGGCTTATAAGTATAGGTGAGGAATGACAATGCGACGAACCCCGTGACTGGTCAAGATCTTGAAAGCTTGTATGGGAGCGAGAGCGAGAGAGATACATAGGAATTGTGTGGGGATTAAGTGCAGTGGAACTTGAGTTAGGATCATAAGATGATTGGAGTTGAGTTCTAGAGGGTGATAATAGAATAGAAGATGTAGAGGTCAGGGTATGTAAAAGCAGAGGTGTATGTTCTGATGCTGGTAGCTCGCTCTTGCTTGTTCTTGCATCACGTTTGCATACTGGACAAAAGGATCTCCAATGACCGAGCCAAGAATCGATACACATAGCATGAAATTCTGCACAATTCAATAAGAAAACAATCACTTAAAAAGGTAGAATCCATTTACTAGAAAGTTTAAAGAATTTTGACTAGTATAGATGGGGTTTGTTCATAGCTAGCAACAACAACGAGTTGCATGTAATGTTGTTCGTTTAATTTTTGCTACCAACGAGCGACAAAATCTTGTTCATTTACTTGTCGTTGATTCATAGACAAGTTCCAACGACTAAAAAATCTAGCATTTGATTTTTAATCGCCAAAATTTGTTTTTGAAACTTGTTTCTTAAACCAACGACAAGTAAACAAACATGATCTGCGATAAGTTCACCTATCTCGAACTAGCGACAACAAAACGAACATAAATACTATTTTTTTTGTGACTAGTCCTACGATCAAACGAACAAACCCATTTTCATAAGGTCATAAAGGTTAGTTAATAACATCACTTTCTGAAGAGAAGAAAGTACTTACTATGTTGGCAAGGTAAGATCCTGAGCTTGTCACCATTATGATAATCATCAATGCATATAGCACAAGTAGTCGAAGTCGAACCTTCTTCAAGAACACCTCTAAATATTAAAGTTGGCATGTTCTGTAGCAAATTTCTAGACATACGAGAAAACAGTTGAGGACGAGAAGGCCGCACACGGAGACGTCTAACTTGCCGCCTACGTAGAAAGAAACAAGTGGCAAGAACAGCAGACATGGCTAGTAACGATATGCACGAAATCGCCATGATTGATAATGCTGAAGTCACCAAGCTCGGGATGAGCCATAGATCCATATCGGTACGACCTACATACTCTTTGAGTACTTCCCCAGTTGCTTTAGTTACAAGCACACCATGTATATGTACACCAGATGAATTTCCTGCCACTACATTTGATTTCAAAAATTGCAATCAACCACGAGCGACACGTAATGTTGTTCGTTTAGTTGTTGTCGAGGACTAGCAACGAGTGATAGGGACGAATTGATTTTTAGTTTACCTCTCGCTTGTGCGACAACATGTTTTGGCTGAAAAATCTAACGTTTAATTTTTTGTCGCTGAAATTTGTCGCCAAAACTTGTTGTTGAACAAGCGACGAGTAAACAAACATGTTCGTTCAGCGAAAAGTCTCAGCAACATGTTTTTTTTGAACTAGCGATAACAAAACGAAAGATTTTCGTCGTTGTCTCGTTGCTGTGTCCAAAACGAGCAAATGAACAATTCCGTTTGATCTATTGAAAATATCCAGATAAGAGAGGAGGGGATATAAGCTTACTAGGTACTAAGAACTCATGAGAATCATCATTATAGACAATAGCAGCCTCGAATCCAGCTTTCTGCGCTCTTCTTACTTTATCCTCAAAACTACAGCCACCACGAATGATCAGTACATACGACGATTTAAATTTCGATATCTTTTGCACCTCGTTGGTTAAATCAGAGCACGCATCTAGAGGATTTGCAGCGTACAGCACTCCGCATTCACCGGAACTTGTAACCATCGGAGCTGAAATCAAAATTACTGTGTCATGATAATATCGCAATCCGGTAGCATTACAGAGGTTAGTTCTAATTTCTAAATTCTAATGTATAAGCCATATAGATCCGAATTTCTTAAGGATCGGTGAAACGAGAAATACTCCATCACCGGAATAAGTTACTTCAATGATTCCGAAAACATGTATTGCTTCTAGAGATCCAAATAATTACATAGAAAATAAGAGGAGTTTTCTCGAATCTATGAAACAGTAATTGAGTATAACTGAAAGTCTGAGACTATAAACTCACTGAAATTTGCTTCGACATCATCGAAGGAGAGAAATGTGTTCTTCCCTATCAGCAAAATCTTCGCCGAAGCCAGATGAGAAATTACGAACAGAGAGAAGACTGAAATCCAACTAAGATTCATGGATTCCGTAAGTTCAACGGAATCGGAGCGCCTCGAACGATTAACGGACTGATAAAACTAACATGCAACACCAAAGAAAATCAGATTCCGTAGAGAGAAAGTGCTGAAGATTTAGGGATTGAATAGGAGGAAAACGTCGGCTTCCATGGAGGAAATGTTCTTCATCTTTTTTTTTTTTTTTATTACTTTATTTACTAGTTTTATAATACCATGCGTCCCGTGGGAATGAGTTTTTAACGAATATCCAAACTTTTAGTAAGAAATTTTATTATTTGAAAATTCCACAAGATCACGTGAAGAAACATCAGATTAGATAATATATATTTTTTCTAGTCTAATCTTACATATAAAAGATAGGATATGTATATGTTTCCTTTTGAAGAAACATATAATATATAGTTTCATTTAAAAAATAGTATCATTAAATAAGATAAGATTAACTAATCTAATCTTATATAATGATACTATTTTTTAAATGAAACTATATATTATTTTATTGATGTATTATTTATAGACATAAAATACAAATGACTTTATCAAAGATTTCAAAAGTCACCAAATTTTTTAAAATTAATTTTCTTTCAAATATAAGATGGATTTAGAAAAAAGATTGTTTCAAAACATAAGTTGTTTTGTAGGTTTCATGTAGAATATTGACATCATTTTACTGTTTCGACTCTATTTTTTTTAATTTAATTATATAAATTTTTTAATTGTTTTATTAGTAGATGTAAATTTAAAAACTAATAATACCTTATATTATAATAGATGCAAATAAATTGAATAATTCTGTTTAGAAATTAAGGTTTTGTTGAAAAAAAAAGAAACTAAGGTTTTGGGTTATTTCGGGCGAGATGCATAAATATTAATTAAGCCCTTATCGAAACTTCGCCGGAGAAAATGGTATTGGGCCTTTTCTCAACGGGGAAAAAATGAAGAATACCTCCGTTGTGTCAACGGTATTGGGCCTTTTCTCAAGACTTCTCGAAACTTCGCCGGAGAAAATTTCGTACTCTCTGCAACTCTGCCGACTATCTGAACTTCCTTAATTCTCACGGCGAATTCGGTGACGCAGGGTACAGACAGGAGGATTGAGATCAATTCTACAGCCGGATTAACCGAATTTTTCAAAACAATGGAGCATTCGGCTCCACCCGCTCCACCGTTTCTGTTTCCATCTCTGCCAAGCTCCATCGAAGGTTCGAGAGACCTTCAATGTGTCGGAAAGATGGAGATCGTCCGGCCAAAACCGGTTGGTTTTCTTTGCGGTTCCATTCCTGTTCTAGCGGATACCTCCTTTCCTGCTTTTACTTCTGCTCTCGTGCCGTCACAGGAAACGTTCGTTCCATCTCTTGCTTCTTATATACTTCATGTACGGTTCGACTTGCAGCTTATATGAAACTTATGTGTTGTTGTTGTAGAGTGAGTGCTCCGAGGTACCGGATGCTGCCTATGGAGACGGATCTTAATAGGCTTCCTCTGCTGACTGATTTTCCCGAGAAGGTTTTACCCCTCGCCGCCGTGAAGTCTAGGACCACCGGAGGTATTTTTCTAAATCTTCAATTCCCATCAAGCATTTGTGTTATTGGAGTCTCTTGAATTTCTATGAATGCGTGTTTAGTAGATTATAGCTTGCTCTTGTGCTAGCTCAGTCTGAGTATTCATTTTTTCTCCATTTTCAGTTGTTTGAAAACTTGCGATTTGATGAATACTTGACAGAGACATGAACGACATGTATCTCTCAATGGTGTTCTTAGTATTCTCGTCGAATTTGTCCCCTCCTTCTATTTCACTTCGTTTACTCAACTAAATTTGCTCAAGCTGGTCTGGTTCTTCTGGTGTTTTACTTGACAGATATATCTAAGGAAGCCAATGTTCTTGCTTCAAACCTTAGCAAGAAATGTGAAGCCCTTGCTGTGTCTGGTTTAGTAGAATACGGAGATGAGATAGACGTGATTGCACCAGTTGACATTCTCAAACAAATCTTTAAGATACCTTACTCTAAGGCTCGGGTATCCATCGCTGTTCAGCGGGTTGGACAGACTCTTGTCTTGAACCCTGGGTGCGTCTTTTACTTAGTCTATCTTCGTATCCTATAATTTTCATGAAAAAGTAGTCATCTCATGAATTCTCGTATTTATTCAGACCTGATGTTGAAGAAGGAGAGAAACTGATTAGGAGGCGCAACAATCAACCCAAATGTACAAATGACGAGGATGAATCTTTGTTTCTTAACTTTGCTATGCATTCGGTGAGGATGGAGGCCTGTGATTGTCCCCCGACACATCGCCCACGTACAGAGGGAGAATCGAGTTCTTCGGCTCTCCCTGCGGAAGAGACTTCCCATGGGTTTCAACAGAATGGTGCTAGTACTCTAGATGACAGGCTTGACAACGCTGCAGGAGATGGTAAACATTTTAAACAGGATGGTCTTATTTGTGAAAAGAAGAAGAGCAAAACAAACAAGCGTGAGCCTATAAGACAAAATTCACAAATCAGTGAAACAATCAAGACGTCCGGAGACTCTGAGAAACATAGAAGAGGTGGTAGCAGCGAATTTTTAAGAGTTCTATTTTGGCAATTCCACAACTTCCGCATGCTTTTGGGTAGTGATCTGCTTCTGTTTAGCAATGAAAAATATGTGGCTGTCAGCTTGCACTTATGGGATGTTAGCGAACAGGTGATGCAAATTTCTGACTAGTTCTGCTTTTCATCTTTGCAGTAGATCTATAGTCAACTGTCTCTTTTCAATTTTCACAGGTTACACCGTTGACCTGGCTTGAAGCTTGGCTTGATAATTTTATGGCTAGTGTGCCTGAGTTAGCAATTTGCTACCATCAGAATGGTGTTGTCCAAGGATATGAGCTTCTGAAAACAGATGATATATTTCTATTAAAAGGCATCTCTGAGGATGGTACACCTGCCTTTCATCCTCATGTTGTTCAACAAAACGGCCTTGCTGTTTTAAGGTTTCTTCAATCAAATTGCAAAGAAGATCCTGGAGCTTACTGGGTAACGTTATAATTTCTTCGTCAAAACTATTGTATCTTTTGTTGGAGCTATTGCTTGTTGAGTTCACTTTATACTCTTAATTTGGCTCTGTTTTCTTCAGCTCTACAAAAGCGCTGGTGAAGATGTGATTCAGCTTTTTGATCTTTCAATTATTTCAAAGAACCATTCTTCAAGCGATAGCAACGAAAGCACAGGCCCATTGCCATCCGTGATTCACAGTGGGAGAAGTGACTCATTGTTTTCTTTAGGAAATCTTCTTTACCGTGTCGGTCATAGGCTTTCCTTTTCAGTGGTAAGAAGGCAGGGTATTAGTCTGTACGAACCATCAATAAGCAGTTAACTTCCATTTTTCTGACAGTTTGCATCTTCTGCAGGTGGCACAAGATAGGACCAAGTGTGCTAGGTTCCTTAGAAAATGTTTGAATTTATTGGACGAGCCTGATCACCTGGTATTAGTCTCTTAATTTGTTTTTCTTAAAAGACAATTTAGCCATTTTCTTGTTAGACATTTGATGAGTAATAATAAGTGACACAACTGGACAGGTTGTACGGGCTTATGCACACGAGCAATTTGCACGACTTATATTGAATAATGACGAAGAAATTGATTTGACATCTGATTTTAACAATGTGGAACGAGAAGTCACAATAACAGACGTAGAGGAGATATCAATTGATCCATCTACTGTTAAGCAAAAGAGTGAAGCGGTTAGTTTCTCGGAGAACAAGTTTAGTGAAGATTATTCTGATGCCCATATATCTCATTTAATATCTGCTGGGCCGAAGTTAGACGATGCACTTTGTGAGGAACTATTAAGTTCAGATTCCCACGATACGGAGTGCTCTGTTGTTAACTCCCACGATCCTGGTTTTGACATTCGTCCGGTATCTCCTCCTGCATCTCTGCTTCAGACTACTAGTTCAATTTCCTCGAAATTATCAGCAGTGCACCATGTTTCTCAAGCTATAAAGTCCCTTAGGTGGAGAAGGCAGCTGCAGTCTTCAGAACAGGAGGATGCATTTCATGATAGCTTGCCTTCCGTCAGTTTTCCAATGTGCCCATGTGGTGACCCAGATTGTATTGAGGTCTGTGATATCCGTAAGTGGCTTCCAACATCTAAACTAGACAGGAAATTGTGGAACCTAGTTCTGCTTCTAGGTGAATCATACCTATCTCTAGCAGAAGCTTACAAAGAGGATGGACAGTTGCACCAAGCTTTAAATACTGTAGAATTAGCTTGTTCGATTTATGGATCAATGCCTCAGAAGTTTGAGGAGACATTGTTTGTTTCATCGATCAACAATTATTTTTCACCACAGTCAAAATCCCATGCAACAATGCAAGTGGAAGATTTAGAAGCAAATTCAGAGCCATGTGATAGTAATTTCGGGGAACTTTCTTCAACACACCTCTTCTGGGCTAAAGTATGGATGTTGGTGGGCGATATTTATGTTCAATTCCACATTGTTAAAGGTCAGGAACTCTCCACAAGAGCAGAAGGGACATCTACCAATCAGTTGAGAATGCCATCTGAAGTAGTAAAGGAAGTGCAGAGGCTCAAGAAGAAATTAACAGAGTATAGTCAAAACTGTGCCTCGTGTTCATTAATAAATTGCAGCTGTAAAAGTGACAGAGCAAGCAGTGGCAGCAGCGCGAGCAGCAGTAGAAGTAGTTCCCGTGCTGTGCCTTATGGCAGAAAGCATAGCAGAAAATCACAGTCAAAGAGTGTCACCTGCGATCTCTCACGAAATACTGAGGAGGAACATATTAATCTCATAGATGAGAACAGGAGCCATACCGAAGAAGGTACTTCAATGGAAATAAAGAAAGATGTCCCTGTAGGGCAAAAGGAAGGCAACTCAAAGGAAACATTGGGATTAAAAAAAGGTGGAATATTCAAATATCTCAAGGGATCTATAGCTAATGATGCAGAAAGTAATCTGCTGGCTGCTTTAAATTGCTATGAGGAAACTCAAAGAGCATTAGAGGAGCTTCCAAGCCCTTGTAATGAGTTTCTGTCTGTTGTTAGAAAGAAAGGATGGGTATATAATGAGCTTGGTCGGAACCGACTTGGGAGAAAAGAGCTCATCAAAGCTGAAGATGCTTTTGCTGATGCTATAGTAGCGTTCAAGGAAGTTTGTGATCATACCAATGTTATCCTAATCAGCTGCAACTTAGGTCATGGCCGTCGAGCTCTAGCTGAAGAAATGGTTCCGAAAATGGAAGCTCTTAGACTACATTCTGCTTTTAAAAGTGCTTACCAACAAGCTCTGGAGACTATAAAACTAGAATACCGCAAGTCAATTAGGTATTACATGGCTGCAAAAACAGAGCTCACTATTGCAACTGAAGAGGCTGCTTCTGTTCCAGAGAATCTGAAAGTTGAAGTATATACACAGCTTGCTAATACGTATCTTCGATTTGGAATGGTTTTAGCCAAAGAAGACACAACTGCTGCAACTCGTGGACAAAGCGTCTTGGAAAGTACTCATGATTCTTCTGATGGAAGTGTCAGAGGTTTGAGAAAACATGAACTATCAGCTAGTGATGCTATAAGGGAGGCTTTGGCTTTGTACGAATCTCTTGGAGAAATACGTAAACAGGAAGCTGCATATGCTTATCTTCAGTTAGCACGTTATCACAAGGATTGTTGTCTAAGGTTTTTGGAGACGGAGCGCCAGGGAAGTCCTCCTAAAGCTGAGAGTAATACCATCCAGAGGGCCAAGCAGTACGCTTTGTTGGCAGATAGAAATTGGCAGAAATCAATGGATTTTTATGGCCCCGAGAACCATCCCTCCATGTTTCTAACGATTTTGGTAGAGAGATCAGCTCTTTCCTTTAGCCTTTCAAACTTCTGGCAATCAAACACTGTATGTACTCAACCCCTTTAGCTTTATTTTCGGTTAGCTTCTGTGATTTCAAGGTGTGGAACTTTAACGCTCGACTAGTGGTTAACCTGAGCCACTAGACGCTTGACCGGTTTGTTCGTTAGCCCGTCGCTGACAGCGATGAGTAATGTTGTTCGATTAATTGTCGCGTGTAATGAGCGGAGCGGCAACGACATATAACGAGCGAAAAGACTTTTACCTGTTGCTGGTTCATCATCAACGTATTTCAGCGACTGAGCGATTTAAAATTCTAATTGCTAAACATTTTAGTGTTTAATTTTGAATCGCCAAGACGTGTCTCTGAAATGAGTCGCCGGACCAGCAACGGGTAAACAAACATGTTCGACGATGAATTTTAGCAACAGGTCTCTGCGGCTTATTTTTGTTGCTGTCGCTTGTCGCTATCTCCAAGATGTCCAAATGAACAAGCTCTTCCTATTTTGTAGTCTATTAGTTGCGTTTTACTACACCATCATCGTTTCCTAACCTTTTCTTTCTCTTTTGTTTTGGTTCAGATGCTTGAGTCAGCTTTGTCTCGTCTGCTTGAAGGTCGTCACATATGCAAAACATCTACTGAACCTTTAAAAACAGATGACCCAGAAATCTATGCCAAATTCTGGTCCCAATTACAAATGGTGCTAAAACGAATGTTGGCTTTATCCTTACCGGCTGAAAAAGCAAACAAGTCTCAAAGCTCTAGTAGATCCGCAGACTGTGGAAAACTAAGAGAGCTATATAAAACATCACTGAAGTCAACGAGCTTAAGTGATTTGAATGCAATGCATTTGTTGTGGACATCATCTTCCTAAGGAAACTCCATTCTCATGGCTTAATTTTCTTTGATTCCAAGTAAGTATGTTTAATATATATCTTGATATTTATGTATCATTATAATATATCAAAAAATATATAGTTAGATTATCGCCTGATTTTGATATGTTGACGAATTATGGTAACCTTAATATATATATCTCAGAAGTTTTATGTTTCTCATATTTAAGGTCAAGACTCAAGACCATAAAAGGTTGCTCCATAAATAATATCTCAGACGTTTTTTGTGGTAAAATAATTTATGGAGTAATTTATGGCAGAATAATATTGTGGTAACCTTAATATAAATATCTCAGATTTTGTGCTATAAATAATATTATCTAATAAAATCTCTTTTGTTTTTTTTATAAAGTGGGACCAAGTCATCCATTTAAATATGATGTGATGGTATAAGGTTGAAGATACAAGAGTGACTTAAAACGTGGAGAAGAAGGAACCTTTTGTATTGTTTCCAAAAAAACAAAGGTTAGTTATCATTTATCCTTTTTTAGCCATCATAAGCTTGAATTCTCAGATCGAGATCGGAAATGGAGAATCCGAACCCTAAACGTAACACCAACACTGTTCTTCCTTATCAGACCCCAAGATTACGTGATCATTACCTCCTTGGTAAAAAGCTAGGCCAAGGCCAATTCGGTACCACATATCTATGCACCGAGAAGGTTACCTCCTCTAAATTCGCTTGCAAATCCATCCCCAAACGCAAGCTTGTTTGCCGCGAAGATTACGAGGATGTTTGGCGGGAGATTCAGATCATGCATCATCTCTCTGAACATCCTAATGTTGTCCGAATCAAGGGTACGTACGAGGATTCTGTTTTTGTTCACCTTGTCATGGAGGTTTGCGAGGGAGGAGAGCTTTTTGATCGGATTGTCTCCAAGGGTCATTTCAGCGAGCGGGAAGCTGTGAAACTGATCAAGACCATTCTAGGTGTCGTTGAATCTTGTCATTCGCTTGGTGTTATGCATCGAGATCTCAAACCTGAGAATTTCTTGTTCGATAGCCCTAAAGAAGATGCTATACTCAAGGCCACTGATTTTGGTTTATCTGTTTTCTACAAGCCAGGTTAATCGAATTACCCTTTTTCTTTTATTCATCTCTTTAGCCAATTACTTCATCGTAATCTTTATATTTTACCTCTTTTTAGCTTCCACGATCAATTCTTTCCTCTAACTTTCTTACATCTGTCAAAACATTTTTTGTTTGGTCTTTTTTGGGTATGTGTAGGTTTCATGATCTGTTTCGTTGAATCCCAATTTAATATACAATTCTGATGCTTTACCATTGTTACTTTGTTGAGAAGTTTCTTCATCAATTCATACATGTTATGTTTTCCTTTTGATTTCTCTGTCACATTGGTACAAGTTTCGATTAGATACGCCTAATGCTTGGAAACTCTGCAACTTATCTCATTTTCCATGTGCAATTTGGGGTTTGTTTGGTTGCTCGTCCCGGAAACAACTGCGAGTGATTGCGACAGAACTTTATCTTTGTTTTATCGTCAGTGGTTCAACGATATGTTGTCGAGATATGTCTTTTTAGATGTTTGTTTACTTGTTGCTGGTCTTGGCGATTAAAATTTAAATCCTTGATTTTTCAATGATTTGGATTTTAAAGTGTTTGTCGCTGAGCTAGTGACAGATAAACGAACATTATTTGGTTGCTGATGACAACTAATCGAACAACACTGTCACTCTTGTCTGTGGCTATTACGCGTTGTTGTCGATTGTCGCTGGAGTCAGTGACACGCAAACTAACAAGGCTTTCATGATCATATGTTGATGGCGCTTTGTTTGTTGAAACATTCTGTATTTGTTTGGCTTGGATCTTTGGTTTGTTTCATGACCAGATAGCTATAGACAATGTAGGTTTCATTGCCTAACTAAACGTTATTGTTTTGTTTGGTTATTCAGGACAGTATCTATACGATGTAGTTGGAAGTCCTTACTATGTTGCACCTGAGGTTTTAAAGAAGTGTTATGGACCAGAAATAGATGTGTGGAGTGCTGGTGTTATCCTCTACATCTTACTAAGTGGAGTTCCTCCCTTTTGGGCAGGTAAAAACCATTAAAACCCTTTCCTTTTCTATTTACAACTTTCAGGTCTTATGATGCATCTTCTGGCTTGCAGAAACCGAATCTGGAATCTTTAGACAGATACTACAAGGAAAGTTAGATTTCAAATCAGACCCTTGGCCTAGTATTTCAGAAACTGCTAAAGATTTGATTTACAAAATGCTTGAAAGGAGCCCCAAGAAACGCATTACTGCACATGAAGCTTTGTGTAATTACTAACTTTTTTATTTTATTGCTTCTTTCTTTGTTGATCCTTTAAAGTGTGAGTATTGAGTTTGGTGTTGACTCTTTAGGTCATCCATGGATTGTTGATGAAGATGCAGCACCAGATAAGCCTCTTGATCCAGCAGTCTTATCACGACTAAAACAATTCTCACAAATGAATAAAATGAAGAAAATGGCCTTACGGGTACATCATCCTTACTTCTTTATATCTCAATCGAAATGCTAATTATCGCCTAGATTTTGATGAATCCTGCATCCGTTTAGGTGTTTAGAGATCGATTTTTTTGGTAAAAAGTAGAAAAGCACACGATTTGTTTTTAGTGATCGGTCTATCATGTAATTCTAATCGGTTAAATCGATTTAGTTGGTCTAATCAATGTCTAAATCTCTTAAAATATTTTGTCTATTTTTAAACAACGAAAAAGACGTAAATTTTTATGGATTCAACTAAATTTTTATTTTTTTTAAAAGATAATTGTACATTTAATTTTATATATTGATATTTAAATCTTGAATTATTTCTTCTAGAAAAGAACAAAACAATATCATTTTTAAACAAACAAAAAAAATCTAAATTTGTATAGATTCGACTAAATTTTTATTTTGTTAGCCGATGATTGGATATTTAATTTTATATATTGATATATAAATTTTGACTATATTTTTAAAATATTTTGTTAAAAATTTATGTATCATTATTATATTTAAATCTATTCATAAAATATATAGTTAGATTATTAATTTCTTCAACATTGCTAATCACTGAACGAAAAAGAATAAATTTGAACACACAGGTAATTGCTGAGAGACTATCAGAAGAAGAAATTGGAGGACTAAAAGAATTATTCAAGATGATAGATACAGACAACAGTGGAACAATTACTTTAGAAGAACTCAAAGCCGGTTTAAAAAGAGTCGGATCTGAACTAATGGAATCAGAAATCAAGTCTTTAATGGATGCGGTATCATATAAAATTCATAACCACCAAAACCCCAAAATCTCATTTTCTTATTTACAAAACTTGCAAAACAATTTTAATGTCTTTTGCAGGCGGATATAGACAACAATGGTACAATAGATTACGGTGAATTTCTAGCAGCTACATTACATATGAATAAGATGGAAAGAGAGGAGAATCTTGTGGCTGCATTTTCATTCTTTGATAAAGATGGAAGTGGCTATATAACTGTAGATGAGTTGCAGACAGCTTGTACAGAGTTTGGTCTCTGTGATACTCCTCTTGATGACATGATCAAGGAGATTGATCTTGACAATGTAAGTATAAAGATCTCTTTATGTGCTATATAGTGGTTGCTCGTTTGCTCGTGATAGCGACGAGTGACAAGTAATGTTGTTTGTTTAACTCTCGTTATTAACGATCAACTACCTAGTCTGCTCGTTATTCTGTTGTTGGTGTCAGCAACGGGTGACAAGAAATGTTGATCGTTTAGTTGTTGCCGGAGAAGGTCTTGCTCGTTTATCTATGACAGGATTTAAAATTTAAATCGTTTTTTTTTATGTTTAATTTTTAACCGCTAAAAATTTTCGCCGAAATTTGGTGCACTGGACCAGCGAAAGTTAAACGAACCTGTTCAATGACAAATTTTGGCGACATGTTTCAGTAACATGTCGCTGAACCAATAATGACTATACAAAAATAAATTTTTGTCGCTGTTTCCGAAACAAGGAAACAAATTGGTCCAAAGTCTTGTTCGTTTATTTGTTGTTGGCTTCGCAATATGTTTCGGCAACAAGTTTAACGACAAACGATTTAAAATTGAAAATGCTGAAAAATTTGACGTCTAGCTTTTAATACCCAAAACTTTGTTTTTGAAACTTATCGCTCAGCAACATGTAAACAAACATGTTTACCGATAAATTTCAATGATAGATCTCAACAACATATCGTTGACAAAAAAAACTTAAATTTTTGTTGCTGTTATTCGTCATTGTTTCATAAACGAGCAAACGAATAAACCCGTAATCTCTTATTTTTTGTTGTTTTCTTGATATAACCGAGCATGAACTGCAGGACGGGAAGATAGATTTCTCGGAGTTTTCGGCAATGATGAGGAAAGGAGATGGAGTGGGAAGAAGCAGAACAATGATGAGGAACAACTTAAACTTTAACTTAGCTGATGCTTTTGGAGTTGATAACCAAAATGATCAACCTTCTACCGATGACTGATCCACTTAACTAACCACTGATTTATCTACAAATTTTCCTACTTTTATTTATTTTGTTATATATATTTTTGTTAACTAAGATTTTTTTTTTCTTCTATATTTGTTGTTCGTAGTATTAAGAATTTGATCCGGAAAATGTTTCGAAAACTCTTTTACTTTTTATTTATTAATAAACTAACTTTTGTTTGTTACAATTTTTAATATAGCTAGCCTATCATAATAGTATAATGTGTAAATAAATATTTTCTATTTTTTTTAATCATGATCGATGTAGAAATGAAAATGAAATTAACTTAACAATATCATGTTAAAATAAAGAATTTTTTGTAATGATATTGACAGAATGTAATAATGTTTTGCTTCACCTATTATCATTTTGATTATGTCATTTTTTTTAAAACTCTATTATGTCATTTAAAAATTATAATAATAAAATCTTAAATTAATTATATTTTATAAACGAATAATTTTCTTACCACGTTATACTATGTTACTATAAAATTTTAATTTGTATGAACTCGAAAATCTTAAATTATTTTAAGCATTTCTCCAATTTAATTTTATATATAATATAATTACATGGTAGTGGAAAAAAAATATAATTACATGGGTTTTGATAAGTCAAGGGTAAATTGGTAATTTGAGAGTAAGTGGATAGGATAAATCTCTGCGGATTCCGAGCGAGAGTTCTCGCTACCATTTTGCTAAAACGGAAGTTGGAAGCAGAAGCTTCTGAGCTTGGAGCTCTCGGCGAAACAAATGTCTTCTTCCACGACGCTCTCTCTTTGCTCTGCTTTTGCAGCTCATTGCAATGTCAATACTCGTCCTTCTATTCCTAATCTCGTTGCTTTCTCTAAACCCTCGCTTAATCTGACTAAACCTTCGTTTGGATTGCTTGCTCCTTCTACTGCGTCCACGTCTCGACCTGCATCCCCCGTTGTGCCGAAATTCTCTGCTGCGGTCGTCGAGGCTGAACCGGAGACGACAGATGTTGAAGCCTTGGAGGTTTCGGATGTCGCTGAGGAGAAGCCTAAACGAGAAGAGATCTTCGCTGTTGTAATGGTAAGCTGCAATTTCTCAATTTTTATCATCGATTTTGAAATTCAGCGACATTGCAGCTAGTTTTGGTTGATTTAGCTCGATTTGATTAGTACTCTTTGAATTCGTTTAAGAGCTGATCATGATTGTAAAATGGAATCTGTTTAGGGCTAAGAAATGTTGAGCTCTCTTTGGTTTCCTGGTGAAATCTGATGAAAACTACTGTTCTTATTCAGTTTTTCACTTGATTATCTTTGTTTGCTATGTTTGATTTGGTGTAGTATTCTCTTTGGTTTAACAGGTTGGTGGTCGCCAATACATAGTTTTTCCAGGGAGATATCTATACACTCAGAGGCTGAAAGGTGCAAATGTCGATGATCAGGTATTCACACATTCCTTTCAAATCAACTACTTCTCGCTATCTTCCTTAATTATGTTCCATAGATTTGAATGAAACAAATGTGATAACCTATGGAAGATGTAAGTCTGTAACTATGGAAGATAAGCAAACCTTGTGGCTTGTGCTTTGCCAAGCCAAACTTAAAGAACTTATTCTTTGATAGGTCTAGGTTTCTCTCTAGATTGATTCTGCCATTGAAAATAATGTGATTTCTTCATAGTTTCATTATGATGCTTTTATTTGACTTTTGAACTTCCTCCATCTTGTAGAAAAATCCTTGAATTTTAAACCTTTTCTTGTTTCGTGCAGATTGTTCTGAACAAAGTGTTACTTGTAGGCACAAAGACACACACTTACATTGGCAAGCCAGTAGTGACTAATGCCACTGTACATGCTGTAGTAGAAAGTCAAGTAAATCAACACAAAACTTTCTTATATTTCTCATTTGTGTTCTATCTTTTTCAACTTTGTTGCCCAAAGCTTTGGAAAAACCACAATTTCTTTTGTTACTGCAGGGCCTGGATGATAAAGTGGTCGTCTTCAAGTACAAACCAAAGAAGAAGTACCGTAGAAATATTGGTCACAGACAGGTATTTCCATTACTGATAAATCCTCTCTGTTTTCTGAATATCCTCTTCCTTGGAATCAAATCATGCAGAACCTATCTTTTTCAGTTGAATAGAGCAAGGGAAAATGATTAAAAACCTCTCATACTTTCACCAAATGTTTAATTAATACATTAACTATTGCAACAACTAATTTATTCTTCAATATAACAACGTTAAGTAAATCTTCAACTCTTTAAAATGTGGTACATTATTCACGACGTTACTCCCGTTATCATTAACAAAACAATCACTGTAATAACCTACAAATAACCACCAAATTTATTACCAAAACTATTTCAAGTTATTACAATTACTGTTTTGTAAATGATTTTGGTGGTTGAATTAATAGGATTTATCTGATTACATGTAACAAAATGACAATTAAATTAGTTCTTGAAATAGTTGGAGTATTAATTTAATACGTGAAAGTAAGGGAGTTTTTTTAGTAATTTTCCCACACAGATCCACATATTGTTATCTTCTTCAGGTGTGTTTCAAATTCAAATTTATGTTTTTTCTGGGTCTCAAATTGTGATATGTGACTTGATATTGCAGCCGAACACGAGGATTAGAATTACAGGAATCACAGGATATGAAGAGTTTCCAGCGTCGGCCAATGTTGTTGGTGTCTAAAAGTGTTGGAGAATGATAGGATCTTGGACACACATAATAAGCTTCTTCTTCTTCTTCAATGTTAGTTTTTTATATTCTATGTAAGTTTATAACACCGACCCAGTTCATTTCTCTTCTGTTGAGATGCGTAATTTTATTATTATATATATATATCTGCTTTTGTTTTACTTTAGCTTTCCTTTGATGGCAAAATATTTTCATCTTTGTGTCAAAGTTCATTGGTCACAGATTAGATTTTATTTTAATAGATATTAAACATCTCAATTATTGTGACCGCAACCAATCGTTTTACGACCAAAATTTAATGGTTAGAATCGTACAACTACATTTCTACTAATAACCCTCTTGTTATTCCATGTATCATTTACCATTTTTCAATAAAAAAGATAGACTATAATTGAGTTATTTATTTTAAATGTTTGTGTTATATATCATATTATCACTAGTTTGATATCCGTGCACTAATACACAATGAAATATATATATTTTTACTTGTGTTGTTGTTTATCACTATATGAGACGTTAGACTGCAACCAATGTTGTTGTTTATCACTATATGAAGAGTTTCCAGCTTCGGCCAATCATTGTTTATTCTAAAAATAAAATAGAAAAAAATCATTGTTTATCTATTTTATTTTTAGAATAAACAATGAAATATATATTATATTTTATGTTTTTTTTTAAATCAATAAAATTTAAATAAAACAAAAAAAAATGAAGAAATGATGTATCTCAAATATATTCTAAATATGCAAAATTTTGAATATATTTAAAACTAAATTTGATTATATTCATCTTATATTATAAGATTATATATAAAAGTTAGGAAGAATTAAAACGGAAGTGATATGTAGGAGAAATGAATTCTATTTTAACACCTTTTTTCAAAAAAAAAAAAAAATTCTATTTTAACACATGTAGCTTTACATTTATATTTTTTTCATTTTTCATCTTAAGCTTATCATTTAAATTTCAGAAATAACATAATTTATTTCATCTTTTTTTTTATTACCAAGTTTCAAAGTTTCTATTTATTTGAAAATTGACTTTTAAAATATAATTACTGCATAAATTGAAAGTTATATTCTACACATGTACAAAATGCATTTAATAAAAGAAAATCATATTAATGATGGTGATATCATTTACATGCTTGTTAAAATTAGGCATGGAGAATCTAAGTTTTGAATACATTAATTAGGCTTATTATTTTGTAGTGCTATAAATTCATGGAGAAAGACCCTTTCTTTTACACACATTTCATACAAATATCTTCCAAGTAAGTCATTTTTTTATCAATAATATCAACACAATTTTATACAAATACCATTTTCATTACTAACAATTATAATTTTTTTTTTGTTATTTTATTTATTTTGCAAGAAGAGAATACCTCAAGAGATTTAATCGTAAAAATGTCGGCACAAAAGCGTATCGCAAAAGAACTAAAAGACATGCAATCAAAACACTCTGCATTTAGTGTTGGTAATTTTGATCAAAATTGTTTTTTACCAAATTATATTTTTAAACTAACCATATTTTCACCGAAGAAAAACATTTAAAAAAATTTGCAACATGGATCAAATATTATAATTTCTTTTAGAAGTTTTATAAAAATATACTAATTTTTAAATGTTTTTTTTCCAAAATTACGATAAGTCATATATGTATTTTCCAAAACTATTATCTTATTGATTATATAGTTTAACAAAAAAAAATTTTAATTTATACCAACTGTAATTTCACCGTCTCATCATAATTTTTTTAAAACTAAATCGAACTTTTTTATTAACACCGGTAAAAATGTAATATTGAAAAACACAATCAATCATTGTAATTAAAAAATAACTTTTGCTTATTTTTTCTTTCTAATTTTGTACCATTTTTCAACCAAAATGTTGAAAATAAAATCCACCACTTGGATGTTACAAAAAATAAAAAATCCACCACTTTTTTTTAGTGATTTATACCTACTTTTCGAAAATTTTAAATAAATCTCTTGTTTATATCATTAATAATTTTCTTATAACAATAACAATATATACTACTAATTAAATAATAATAATATAGGTACAAAAGGAAGCAATTTATTTCAATGGCATGCAACTATCGTCGGTCCATCTGGAACCCCTTACTCTGGTGGTCTCTTTTCTCTAGACATAGTTTTCCCTAACGATTACCCTTTTAAACCAGCCAAGGTTATTTTTCTGTTAAATATATTTTTTAAAAAAATTTAT
>KE150775.1:169658-180791 GCA_000411095.1 Aethionema arabicum
ATATTTTAATTAATTTTAATAAAAACAGGTGTTGTTGTCTATAAGTTCACTTTTGTCATCACCAAATCCAGATGATCCTCTTGTAGCTGAAATTGGAGTTCTTTATAAAACTAATAAGTTTCAGTTTGATCAGAAAGCTCGAGAATGGACCCAAAAGCATGCCATGTGATCTTTTTATTTCTAATTTCATTTAGTTGTTTTTGTTTTTTAATTAATAGTTACCTTGTTTTTAATGATTTATTTTGTATGAAATTATTATATATAATAAATTAACTTTTTAGTTAAATGATTTTTTGAAAATCAAACACATATAATTATTTCATTATATTAAGCAATAATCTAGTTATATTCTCTTTTTTTCAAAATAAATAATTTTTTATATTAAAATAAAAAAATGAATAAATTAGTTTACGTTTGATACAAGTATAAAAAGCCTATTCTTAAATTTAAATTTGGAAATTTTAAATTTAAAAACAGAATGAAAATTATCTTCATCTTCTATATTTTCTATAATTATATCTATATAAAACCATATCATTTAGAACGATAAAAAAAATAAAAAATAAAAATGGATAGATCATTGGCAATATGTTACCTAATATTATCATTTATAACTCTGACCATCATAACAGCTGGACGGAGTGGTCGCTCAACTGTTGAGGTGGTCAGAGTTACAAGTGAGAATATTAGACA
The DNA here is from genome assembly GCA_000411095.1 of Aethionema arabicum. Classification (NCBI taxonomy): domain Eukaryota; kingdom Viridiplantae; phylum Streptophyta; class Magnoliopsida; order Brassicales; family Brassicaceae; genus Aethionema; species Aethionema arabicum. The sequence continues at coordinate 170,352 of KE150775.1, forward strand.
ACATTGCCAATACTTAGAGAAAACGGGAAAGTAGCTTAGAGATCAAAGGAAAGAAGAGAAAGCTTAAACCTTTTCTATTAATGAAAAACTTAAAAACAATACATTGTTTATTTATACTAAAGTTCGAAGGTTTTGTGTGTCTTCATCTTCCGAGAATGAAAAACCTATTTTGTATAGAAGTTGTTGTAGCATGAAAGGAGCATGAAACCTATGTTTTATTTCATATGTTTTATTTATTATATAGTTTAATAAAAAAAAGCTTTCATTTATCTCAACTGTAATTTTACCGTCTCATCATAATTTTTTTTTAAAATTAAAGGTAATTTGTTTGATTAGCACAAAAATATGTATTATTCAAAAATACAATTCATCAGTATAATTAAAATAAACTTTTTGATTATTATTTTTTTTTTCAAATTATTCCTTTTTAAATTTGTAGCATTTTTCAACGAAAACGTTGGTAACAAAATCCACCGCTGTTTTTTCTAGTGATTTACACCTACTTTTCGAAAATTCAAATAAATCTCTAGTTTATATCATTAATAATTTTATTATAACAATAACAATATATACTCATAATTAAATAATAATAATATAGGTACAAAAGGAACCAATTTAGTTCAATGGCATGCGACCTAACGATTACCTTTTTAAACCAGCCAAAGTAATTATTTTCTTGTTATTAAATATATTGATATAAAAAAAATTATATTAACATAAATGGATTTTAATTGCAGTTTACATTCAAAACTCCAATTTACCATCCCAACATAAATGTTAAAGGATCAATTTGCATTGACATTCTTAAAAATGAATGGAGCCTTTCTCTTACTGTTGAAAAGGTTTTTAAATTGATTATATTTAAATATTTTTTTTTTATTATTTTTATTATTCGCTTAATTAAAATATTTTAAGTAATTTGAATAAAACAGGTGTTGTTGTCTATAAGTTCACTTTTGTCATCACCAAAGAGTCAGATGATACTCTTGTGGCTAAAATTGAAGTTCTTTACAAAACTAAGGTGTTTAAAAGGGATTTTAATAAAAAAAATTAAATAAAAACTAAATAAAAAAGTTTAGAAGAATACTAAAAACTCTCTACTAAGCATCTCTCTTTCTCTCTAACTTTCTCTATTTTTTATTTTCTAATTTTAACTTTCTCTATTTTTTATTAAATTTATTAATTTTTCAGTTGAATTTTAAAGTGATAGCATATATTTTTAACATACAAGTTAACTTATTTACTCTACGATATTTTATATGGATATAAAAGTAATCATAATATATATATGTATCACGTATGGTTGATGGAATATTGAATGTAAACTATTTTTGTAATGTAATAGAAATGTATTTTTAGAAATTTAAAAAATAAAACAAGGTTTGTTTTGATAAATACTTGAGTAAGTGATAGAAAAGTAATTATTATGTTGAATAAAAAATAATTGAATTAATTTTAAGTTGATTTTTGTTTATACACTTGTATTGTGTACAGGACTGATTGTGTATATGTATATATGTATTATATTTATATTTGGTATTAGGGTGAATTTTCAAAATACAATATTTTTGTACCTTTTTAAAAAATACACTTTTTGTAAGTGATGAAAAAAAAGAGAGCCATCTTAAAATATTATAAAAATAAAAAGTAAGAAACTACACATTTAATGAAAATGGCGAGTTAAGGGTTCCTTCGGATGTTCTTCTCCATCTTCTGCAGACGCTGAGCAATTGGGGGATTTGCGTTTGAAGGTAGTATAATTTCTGACCTTGTTTTTTGATCTCAACTTATCCTCTGCGGTTTCCGCATTTGGAAAATGACGACTCTGCGTTTGTTTTGTGTTATATGATCGGAACACTAAGATTTCTCTGGTCGATACTTTTTATGTGTATCGTGATTGCATTATCGCTGAAAGAATAGATGAAATCGATGTCGGTGGCGTATGATTTATCTGAATTTTATCGTGCTGATGTAGATCAAGCCTGTTTAATTGCTAATCTGGTCAATGTCGGTGATCTTGTGGCCTCGTTGGATCTAAAAGATTTTGATTAAGCATTTTCTCCGCTTATCTAATTAGCCTCGAACTATGATCTTCTGTTCATGTTGATACTGAATTATGATTCAGTTTTATGAGATCTTCTTGGTTAATGTTCAAATTCTCAACGTTTCTGATCAGTAGTTGCGATTTTTGCAGCTTCTGTAGATCCTATGTGACTCCGGACAAGCAAATTTTGATTCTCTGGCATCACCGGTGTGCTCAGGTACAATATCTGGTCTCGGATCTCCAATTCCCTTTCCACGTCTTCCTTTTAATTGCTTCCGGATTATGGATCACTAGTAGCCGCATTTTAGTTGCCGATGGTCTCTGAATTCCTTCTAGCTAATGTGTTGTTTTTTGAATTTAGAGTTTTGGTCGTGTCTTTCAAGTGTTGAGCATTCGATTGAAATCAGAAACTGATTTTTTTAAGTTTTGGAGATTTTGTCCGTGGAACGACTTGGTTTAGTAGTCCTCTCTGAAAATGATCTTTCTTCTCCTACTGTTACGTTGAAGCTAATTCTTGTAGTTCTAGTTATAGGAATAATTGGGCAAGATGCAGCACACTCCAGTTACTCTAGAGGACCAATTACTAACAAAGGCAGTAAGGGAAGATTGCCCATGGGAAAATCTCCCAAAGCGACTTCAGGCTATTCTTGGGTCTAAGGAGGAATGGCATAGAAGGTCAGTTTTTCTTGACTTGGGGGAGAGTTGCATATTTTGGTTGGGTTTTTCTTATGATGCTGATGCCTACCGATGGTCACAAACTAGAAGTTTTTACTTTGTTTTACTTTCTCAACAATGAACATTTTGTCATGTCTTTATGAAGAGTATTGAATAACCTATATTGGTATTGAGCTGCTGTGTGGTATCTGATATATTACATGAGTCTCCTTTTTCACTATGTTGATTCTTTTATGCAGGGTCATTGAACATTGTATAAAGAAAAGACTCCTATGGAATTCATGTTTTGCTTGTAAAGTTTGCAAAGAAGCCGAATATTATGAAGATATGATGCGTTACTTGCGAAAAAATCTGGCGGTGCGTGTTGATGGATAACTCTATTAGCAGTCTTTATTTAAATTACGTTCTAGTGAGAGTTATAAAAAATCATTTCGCATGTAGTTATCTGCTTCCATCTTCTAACTTCCATTTGTTTCTATTCGTTGCTTACCTCTTAAAATCAACCATGTTGTCTCTACACTATGTTTTGCACTAAAATGACAAGGTAAAAGACTGTAGTTTGAAAATGAGTATTTGTCATAGTAGGTCAAAAGAAAGTTCTGTTTTCAGTTTTGTGATACCATATTTTTGTGATGGAAATGCTTTAGATATGTTTCCTATTCTGATTTAGAACACGGGTTCACACAACCTGTAAAAGGTTCTTTAAGTTTAATTTTGTGTAGCAATAACCTGCAGCTATTTCCCTATCACCTTGCGGAGTATGTTTGCCGTGTGATGAGGATATCACCTTTCAGATACTACTGTGATATGATATTTGAAGTCATGAGAAATGGTAAATTGCTTCTTTACTTTAGAGCCTACTATTTTTGTATAGTTCTGGCTGGCAGTTTTTTCATCCTCATTCCTTTTAATTTGACACAGAGCAACCTTATGACAGCATTCCAAACTTCAGTGCCGCTGATGCTTTTCGGCTTACAGGGATAGGGAGAAACGAGTTCATTGATATCATGAATAAATGCAGATCTAAGGTAATATTGTGTCTAGATTCTATGTCGATTTATGTACCCAGCACGTTGTGAAGTTACACTTTATATATTCTGTTGGTTTGACTTCCGCTTGCGAATATCAGAATTGAAATTTAGATATGAAGTTTTCCTTGTGTCCATTTTCTGGAAGCTTGAGAAATCAAAAGTCATCACAATGTATTATCACTCTAATTAGAGCATATGAGTGAAGATTATCTAGCTTCTCTTATGTCTTATCCTTTTCATAAATGTGTCGAGCTTTTCAGAAAATAATGTGGAAGCTGAACAAATCGATTGCAAAAGAATACTTACCTACTCAACCTGTGGATTTCCCTATTGAAACTTGGTGGGGAATTTGCCTTGTGAATTTCACAATTGAAGAGTTTAAGGTGATCTAAGCTCTTCTTTATTTCTTTCGTTTCTTCCTTTTGAAACCAAATTTACTTAGAGTGAACTAGTGATGTGTCATTGTCATCCTACTGTTCCTTGTCTGGTAGCAGATCATATTTCCTTGTTCTTTGCATAGAAACTTTCAGAAGATGAGATGGCGACAATAGATAAAATATGCAAAGAGGAAGCTAATGCATACATCCTCTTTGATCCGCAAGTCATTAAAGGCCTCTACCAGCGGGGATTGATATATTTTGATGTTCCAGTCTATCAGGATGACCGCTTTAAGGGTGAGTTTTATCTTACCAGTATTTTCTCTGTCTGTTTTTTTTTTCGTTTTCTTATTTCTATGTTCTTCAAGCCTTCAAGGTGGAGAATGTTGCAGTTTTTGTTAAGGCATACAATTGCACGTCGGAGGATTCTAAGAACAGATTATTAATAGGATATATCTAAAATTAAAGTTTTTTTGGTCATTTGTGAACACATTCCTTGCTTTATTCTTCTTTCATTTTAGTTAATTCACAGTTGAACCAGTTAAGATCCTAGAATAGCCTATTCTCTGGTTCCAGTAGTCTGTTTCTCATTTTATCTAGTGAGGGTCATGTTATTTTGCATCCTTGTTTCAGTTTCAAAGCTTGAAGGGTTCATCTCCAACAGAGAGCAGTCTTATGAAGATCCTATTGAAGAGTAAGTAAACTATTGTACCACATGGAAGCTATCTTACCTTGGATTTTGTTACCCCTAAGATTATTTGGGAGTTCTGATAGCTCGAACTGCATTTGGCAGATTACTCTATGCAGTTTTTGTAGTTTCAAATGAGAACTCAACAGTTGCAGAGTTGGCATCGACTTTGCAAGCTGACTTAGCTCAATTACAGGCTGCTGCATCTTTTGTTTGCCGCTTGGGATGGGCTGTAAAACTAATTGATCCGGCTTCCGTGCTTCATGAGAAGATTATGCCTGGGTCACCACGTGCCATTCTCAGTGATGAAGAAGATGCATCTCGTGCTAGTAGTATAGATGGTGAGGTGGCTCAACATGGAGATAACTTAGCGGCAGAGAGCTCTGGATCACGCTCTAGTCATGTACGGGTTGCTTTCATAGTTGATGCGAATATAACATCGTATCTAATGATGGGTTCTGTGTCTCCAGGTAGCCTTTCCCAGTGTTGTTTTGTTGCTTGCTTTTAATAAACTACAGCATGAAAATACCATTTAGCTATGATTTCTTGCATTTTTTTTTTTAATATCTTCCATTGTTCATAAATGTTGCTATAGGATTGAAATCTCATGCTGTAACACTCTATGAAGCGGGAAAACTTGGGCATACTAGCATCCCAGACCTTTGCCAGGATTTGAGCACACTAGAGGGAGCAAAGTTTGAGGGAGAACTGCAAGAATTTGCTAATCATGCCTTTAGCCTTCGTTGTGTCCTGGAATGTCTGATATCTGGTGGAGTTCAGACTGATACAACAATCGATACGATGGGCTCAGGATCTTTAAGCAACGATGAGTCTGTTACTCTTCTTGCAGATGTTAATTTTCCTGATAATTCAGGAGATCCTTTAACCTGCCAAAATAGTGAAACTTCCGTGATTTCAGATGCGCCTCAGGAGGATTTCCCTGAAAGTTCTGACCATGAAGCAAGTCCTACTACACCGTCTGTCTCTGTCGACACTACTACTTTAACCGAGACTGTAAATTCTAACCCAAACCTTCAGAATGATGACAAGCCAGTACCAATAGAAGGGACTGAAACTGGGAAAGGAAACAAGAAAAGGAAGAGATATCGTGTCGATATTCTCCGTTGTGAAAGTCTGGCTTCTCTAACACCAGCTACTCTAGATCGGTTATTTTCCCGTGACTATGATATCGTTATTTCAATGGCTCCCCTTCCACTTACTTCTGTTCTTCCTGGACCATCAGGCCCCATTCATTTCGGTCCTCCCTCGCATTCATCCATGACACAGTGGATGAAACTGGTATTGTACTCAACCGTCGGTACTGGACCCTTATCAGTTATCTTAATGAAAGGGCAGTGTATGCGGTTGCTTCCCGCTCCACTAGCTGGCTGTGAAAAAGCTCTAATTTGGTCTTGGGATGGATCTTCAGTTGGTGGATTAGGAAACAAGTTTGAGGGTAATTTGGTAAAAGGAAATATACTGCTACACTGTTTAAATTCGCTTCTTAAATGCTCAGCTGTGCTCGTTCAGCCTCTAAGCAAACATGATCTTGATGACACTGGAAGAGTTATTACTCTAGATATACCATTACCTTTGAAAAACTCTGATGGTTCAATTCCACATTTCGGCGACGAGCTCGGACTTCCCGTAGAGGAACATACAAAACTGAACTGTCTCTTGACTAAGCTAGCAAACAACATGGAATTATGGACAGTTGGGTACATTCGTCTTTTGAAACTTTTTAAAGTAACAAATTCAGATTCCTTTTCAGAGGATGAGGAGAAGTATGAATGGGTTCCTTTAGCTGTGGAGTTTGGATTGCCACTTTTTAGTCCAAAGTTATGCAACAGTATCTGCAAAAGAATTGTTTCGTCGCAATTACTTCAAGCGGATTCACTCATGGAACAACAGAATGCGATGCAATGTATAAGGAAGAGATTGAGGGATATATGTGCACAGTATCAAGCAACAGGTCCAATTGCTAAACTTCTTTATCAGAAAGAACAAGCAAAGGATAATTCACGTAAGCTCATGAACTATGCAAGTGGAAGGTGGAATCCTCTTGTGGATCCTTCCTCACCTATTTCGGGAGCCACCGGTGAAATGCAGCGGCTGAAAATAGCTAATCGACAGCGTTGCAAGACTGAAGTTCTGAGCTTCGATGGTAGCATCCTTAGGTCAGTCTTTTTCCTTCCATGTCTTCTGTCTTATACGTCCTCTTATATTTCTTTATTTACTTAAGAGCATCTGCATTGCATTGGGGAGAGACCCTCAATGTGGATGGTCTAAGGGATCATGAAATCCTTAAGCTTTGTCATTTAGCCGAAAAAACTTCGTATATTTGAATTGGCCAAAATATTCTACACTTTCCCCCGAAAAATCCTCACAGATTTAAATGGCCAAAAAAATTCTTTGTTTTATTTTTTGACCAGTTAAACCTTTTGTTGGTTTAATGAAAAAAAATTCAAACACTCAGACTCCTAAACCCTTCAAATTTGTAGACAAAATATATAAATTGACCTTTTTTTTTAATCTTTTTTTAAGTTTCACCAAAACTTATCATCCTTAATGAACAGTTCCGGTTCATTAAACTAACGGAGAGTTTTATTGAAAAAAAATAGAGAGTTTTTTTTGGCAAATTCAAATCTGTAGGGGGTTTCGGCTAAACGGCTAACTATTGAGCTTCTTTTACCAAAAAATAAAATAGAAGTTTTTTTTATGGCCAATTCAAGTTTGTGAATTTTTTTCGTCTAAGTGGCGAAATGTAGATTTTTTTTTGACATAACCCCTTTGCGGCTTTGCCTAATAGAAATGTGTATTGATGAACAGTAGTTGATTAAATGGGAAAAAAAAATTCACTAAATTATGCTTTGAGAAACCGTATGACTTTGTCTAGTCATAAGCTGTTTCTGATTTACTTATAAATGTATTTTTGCATCCAATCCTCCCAGATCCTACGCCTTGAACCCCGTATATGAGGCTACTGCTACAAGAACCATTGACGAAAAAGCACCTGCAAGCACATCAAAGACAGATTCTGATGAAGCAGACACAAGAGAAGTTATTCTTCCAGGGCTGAATCTAATCTATGATGGATCCGAGTTGCACCCATTTGACATAGGTGCTTGCCTCCAGGCTCGTCAGCCAGTTGCTCTCATAGCAGAAGCTGCAGCAGCTTCTGCAGCCCTGGCCCCAAAATAGAGAACTCAGCGCTATATCCGAGTTTCATAGAACGTCAAGTGAATGGTAAATATCAACACCACTTAGTTTAACATAAGGTATGTTCGTTTGCCCGTCGCTGATGGCAGCAATGGGCGACGAGTAATGTCGTTCGTTTAGTTGTCACCAGTGACGACAGCAACAAAATCTTGTTCGTTTTACCTGTAGCTAGTGTATTTGGGCAACGGACAATATAAAATTCTAATCACTAAACATTTTTAGTGTTTACCGAGACTTGTCGCCGAAACTTATGTGCAAACGAATTACAAACCCATATTTTAACATTAGGATCTGCTTCTGAGCATTCATTTACATATGAATTGTACGTATTTAACTAATCTTTGGATCCTATTTGCAGGTGGGATTCTTGTTGATTCTTTGTCTTACATTCAACCCAAAGGGGAGCATCATAGCGATTAAAAAGCATTACGAGTTTTGCAAATTTGGGTGTTTAGGTTACAAGGTAATGAATGAATGAATGTATCTGTAATAACCTTGAGTGTGCTCCTCTTGCTTTGCTTGACAAATATGTGGATTAGTGTTTTTTAGGAAATTTTGCAAACAGTTTGTGTAGTCACAAGGAGAAAAGGAGAGCTCTCCTTTAGGGTTATCGATCAAAACTGAGTTTTTTTTTTATAAGTCAAGAAAATATCGTTTTATTCATTTTGTAGTTTTTTTTTTGTCTGGGATCACTCAAACTTTATATGTGATTACATATATGATATCATTTCTCTTCATCTTCGGGTTGGTTTGGTTTGGTTTGGTTACTGGTTTGGGTTTTGATATATGAATTCCAAAAACAATGGATCGAGTTGGATTACATTCAAATATTTACAGATTTTATTGATTTTGAGTCGAATCAAATCAGGTTAACAAAAAAATTATTAGCAACATTCAACGAAATATTTAGTTATGTTAATCACATGATTTTTTTGGTTTTCTCAATACTTTTAGAGTTATCACGTATGAATTTGATTTTTATACCGAAGTACGCAAATATGTCAGTGTCATCAAAACTTATATACATGTTATAAGTTTCAAATATAGCGTGACATTGCAACGACTTAAAAAAATTAATAGAACAATATATAAATATGTAAAGCTCGTATTAATTTTAATAGTAGTACTTTCATTTAAAATAATGTTAAAGGCATTTTGGCATTTGAATTAATTTATGTTTCTCTTGTAATTTTTAATTAAATTAAAAGTAGAATTAAAATGAAAGAAAAATGGATTGATTTACTTTTAAAATAGATAAAAACTTATTGATTTACTTTTTTTTTTCAAAAAAAACTTATTGATTTACTTTGTAGAGTAATTTTACGAAAATATGGTTTTTAGAAATAGACCAGATAAGTTTATAAAATTTATAAAAATGTCTTTATATGCAATTTTTGTATGAAATTTGAGAAACAACGAAGTTATTATGTCAATGGGCTTCGTTTGTGTTGTTAGGCCCATTTTACCCGTTTTGAAGATTTTATTTTTCATATGAATCTCGAGTCATTTTCACCGAGTGAAATACAAATTAAATATATTTTTTTGTCGACCAGTTCTGAAGTTAGTCTCATGAGACATTATTCTCGGCCTTTAAATTAAACCGGTTCTAGAATCGTATATTCTTTTTATAAAAAAAAAAATTTGTTTTATTTTTTGTTATTGAAATATCGGTTCCAACTCTATATTTTGTTTTAGATCTTCGTAATTTCACGACCGATCCTACTGTTTGGTGAATCTAAATCCTGATGCCCAAAAAATCAGGTGAATGACGCACCACTAGCTTACTTCAATAATAATAAAAGAAAGACTTGTATTATTATATTATTTATGCAATATCTGGTTTGAAGAGGTATATATAAACTATAAAGCTATGTTTGAGTCGGAAAAACTCAAAGCAATAATACAAAAAAATGAATGTGGTGGGGTATAAGATAATGACGATAGGATCGTGGATATCATTATTTTGGACTCAATCCATAACATCATAATCAACACTCAAAAAGCAGAATCAAATTTTATAATATTCTGTTTTCAAGATAATACTATAATTTACCATTCTTATTCGACCAAATGGATCCGATATCTAAAATATTAATAATTGTGATACCTTTTTATTGATTTGGATGCAATATGAATCAAATAATTAATTTAAATGTAGAAATAGATTTATGAATAATAATAATAATAATTGTATTTCTATTTTATTAACCAACATATTAAATTTGAAACGTTTTACTTATTGATCAACCGGAACTAGTCACTTGTCTACATCGTAACGGCTGGGCTGCCCAACAGATCAATTACTTGCCAAAAATAGATTACCACAATTTTAGCAAAAAGTTTAGTAAAATAAAATCTTTACCGTCTCTGTTTTTTTAATGTCGTTTTAGATATATATATATATAT
>KE150775.1:192694-213301 GCA_000411095.1 Aethionema arabicum
TCATTTCTCATATCGCCACTGATCATCAACTTGCTGATATCTTTACTAAACCCTTAGATGCAGCTCGGTTTGAACACTTACGCATCTCCTTGGGAGTCTGTGACTGCACTCTCTGACTGTGCATTTTCATCACGAACCCAGTTGATGATGTGTGGGTGTCCAACAGCTTCACTCTCGGTTCTGTGATATCTGTGGCCCTCTTTCGGGCCTTGGTTTTTGGGAAAGAGCTACTTGTCATACCGTCCAACCACTCGAGGGCACTGTTGACAAATGAACTCTGTGTTTTTCCAAGTTCTGACTTCCTTAGATGTTTGAGGTCTGTCCAACCAGTTGGGTGCTTACCCAGAAGGGAGTCTACCTTCTTGTCCATCCTGCATCGATCTAGACAATTCAAAAAAAAAAAAATTAAAAATTAAAATGAAAAAAAAAAAAGGAAAAAACTGTGTTGTTGAACATATCCTAACACTTGATGGGAAAGTGTCCGGTCTTGAGTAAATCCCTTAGTAAGTTTGTTAACAGGATGGATCGGGCTGTGACTGGATAAAGGTATGACAATGTGAAAGCTAACCATGACCGCTGAGTTACCTCTCAAAATCGGGGATATCTGTCAATCGAGAGCTGGTTTGCCTCCCCACTACTCTCTCTATGTTCTGTGTGTGGCTGTACCACCAACGTGCGTCCTCTCAACCCAAGGGTCTGGTATGTTGACTTACCCGCTCATCTTTAGGTATTCAGTTTTTTTTTTTTTAAAAACCATAAAAAAAATATATATAATAAAAATACAAAAATAAAAATTGTTTTTTCAAAAAGTGCAATCATTCCTTTTGCCCACATTTAAGAACCACATTTAATGTGTTTGCTTTTTGCCCTTATGCATTTATTACTCTCCATCGTTTCTCTCACTTCACATTTATTACGCGTGGGGTTTTTCTTCTCTTTTTTGGTTCACCATTAAATGCACATTAAATAAAAAGGGAGATGTTTTTTACTTTCTCTCTGCCAAGTGGCGTCGTGGGCTTTGATCCATCACTTCGCCGCTTCGTTTCCCGTGCACGCCATCATGTCAGTTGGTCTTCTCTCTCCCACTCTGCATGCATCTGTACTAACCACTCTCTCAGTGTTTTTGTTTCACTTGTCACTCACGCAGGGGGAAAACAACAGCATGCAGATGCTCCGGCCAACAACAATGGGGGAGAAACTTCTGCTTACTTAGCATCTCTATGCCTTATCTTTTAAATCTAACCACTTAGTACATTTCTCGTTGCTTGTTTCCATGTGTGCCTTGTTACTACCTGCACAAATGGCTACTTGTATTTCTGTTACCGTTTGGACCTTGGTAACTTGTTTTGTATAAAAATGCAAGTGGTTAGTTATTTAGCGATCTAATGTCTGTCGTACTACTAACAGAAGTTTGTCTTTGTGTATAGTGCGTGGACTGGCAAAGTGTAACAAAAAGGGGGAAATTGTAAGTGTTTTATTTTTCAGGTAAAACACAAGTGGGCTCGGTCTTCAAGGAGCTCCACCTTTGTAGGTTGTGTTGGGAAACGCGCTGAAGATAGGTTGACTGCAGTTGTAAGCTTGGCAGGACCTTTTTACCTAATCTAAGAAGAAAAGTTAGTTGTTGTGATAAAAAGTCAAGATCAAGACAGAATGTCTTGACAAGGACGTTTTTAGTCACCTCGGAAAAGTGCTGTCAAGATCATGAAGTAGGTCATGACAAGGACATCACAGGACAAGATGTGTCTGAGTCGATTCAAACAGTCTATGCATAGGGGCACAAGGATTGAAGATCTCTTGGTACATTTGGAAGTGTTAGAGCGAACTTCAAAGCCTCTATATAAGAGGTGGGAAGTTGTCATTTGAAGACACAGCTTTTGAGAGAAAAAAGTGTGTGAGTCTAAGTTATTGAGAGTTGTCTTGTTTGTAAGTGTACAAACAAACGTTTTGGTTTTCATATATAAAGAAGTATATTTGTGAAATCCTATAGTGTGTCAGTCAAGAGTCTTTTGCTTTTTCATTATCATCTTCAATAACAATAGAAATATACGTTTTTCATTATAACCAAATTCGTCTCTAGAATCACAATTTGAAGTTTTGTTGAAATTTTTTTTGTATTATATGTACTCTTCTAATATGGGTTCAAAATCCCCTTTTGACCAATTTAACCTAACCAATAAGCCAATACCAACGATTAACTTTACCGATGACAAACGAAACAAATCAGGACATTTCTACATCGCCTAGCTTAAATAGGCACCCGATTTTTAGAACAGCAGTTATACAACACAAACGAACAAAAACATGGTTTTTGCCAAAGTTGGTCACTACAAAACACAGATCGATCGACAACAAAAGGAGGAACCGGTCGGTTAATATATATATAGGCTTCTCCAAGGTTAAAAGTTTAAGGTTTAAACCAAACTCACTTCTTCAAAAGACTCCTAGAGAAAATCTTCTTGCAATACGGACTAGACCGTAAGTTCCCATAACTACGTACCTTCTCCACCAAGCTTGCCCGAACAAATCCCTACACACAACAAAACACAAGAAGCCATGTCAGATTCTTCACCATGGGAGCTTGTTTTGAAAGCTTTGTTATATGATTTGGATCGACCTTGGTGACAGAGAGGGCAGCTTGGATAACGTAGTTAGCAAAAGGATCTTGGAGTAAGTGTTCAAAGTTTGGAACTGAGAGGAATCCGCGTACGATCTCAGCTCTGCTCTCTGGATAATACCTTAGACACTTTTCCACTACATGGCTGCTGAACTTCTGAGTTGCTAACTCCACGTAGTGCTCTCTTAACACATATAGCAAGTTTGTTGTTGCTACCTTTTGCTCTATTATGTATTGGACTACATAGTTCCTGCAAATTCCCACCATCAGATCATGAAACTATTAACATTCTCAGTTTTTATGAATCTGAGTCTATAAGGGTTCGATTTTGACAAAATTTGTAGTAGATCATTAGCAGTAAAGGCGGCAGATACAATAAACTGCTCGAGGTATAAGATATTATATTAAAAATATGTGATTTGTAAGAGACTGAACAGTTAAAACATAAAATTTACTAAAATAGTCATGCAATAAGTAAAAGTTATAAATATATAATAATGTTGTAGTGGCATAATAGAAAATTAATATAATATATAAAGATAATAAAACTTTTATAATCTAAAAAGTATAAAGATTTTGAGTTTAAGAAAAGAAATATAGTATAGATAAAGATTTTTAGCATAGAAGTGGAAAGTTTATAGATGATGTTCTACTTTGAAGTTTAAAACTCCCGCAAATCTCAATCAAACGTGATTGGTTTTTAAAATATATTAGCTTTATGTCGAAGCATACCCGAAAGGATCTTGAGCAAGGTGAAGTGCGTTTCTTGATATTTCTGCAACAAGCCGTTCACGTTGTTCCCCAACAGAGTACAAAACGCAGCGTTGCATCACACAACATCCATGCCTATGAGTTGCAATCTTAGTACAGTACATCGTAGCAGCGTCCAATACAAACTGACCCAAATTTTTGCAGCATTTTAGAGCATATATAAGTTGATTCATCGCAAGTAAGAAGAAGAAAAGATGGAGATTATGTAAACAGTAAACCTTGATGTCATTGAAGCCAAAGGATTGCAAGCAACGTTGAATCACATGGTTTCCGTTCAAATCTTTAACAAGAACAAGAATTCCCGGTTTAAGACCTGACTTTACCAACGTGATTTGCTGCTTTGTTCTCACAGTTTCAATCATCTTCTGTACAACTCTTGTCCTGTTCATTCAAAACAACACATTTTCAAAAAACAGAAAAGTGAACTCATCTTTCTCTACCAAAATCTTCAAAATCTTTAGACAAAATCATGCAAAAATCTTCACATATTTCCAAAAACAACAAACAACAACCTCAGCATTTTCATATCTGTTGAATTCTTGATATGAATTTCAGAATATTTGACGGGTGAAATGACTTTTTGTACACCAAACTATAATGAATATATATGTTCTCTGCATACTCTGTTCCATTAAAATACTAAATGAAACAATGCTAAGTTCATGGAGAGTAAAATGTTACCCATAAGTATTGAGTGAAATTTTGATGAGCTGCATTGGTCTCAAAGTTAGCATTCTCACGATCTGTGTTCGTTGTTCTTCAGAGCACACATCTAGTAGCTTCTGGACGAAGTAATTTCCAAAAGGATCAGTAGTAAGTTCAGTAACATGAACAATCACTTCAAGGAAGATCATATTCACAACAAAAGGTCCTTCATCGATTAATTTCTGCAGGATCCTGCAACCAATCTGATCTTGCGCCATTAAAAACACAGACCCATAGATCTTAACCATGGCAGCGAGACTCATAGGCAAACCATAATCACTAGCATTGCTACTACTACTGCTGCTGCTTTTTACCTGATCGCCATTAAAGTAGTTTTTGATCTCATTAAATGAACTCCTCTTCCTATTATAGCTTTGAAAGATGAGACTATCCTCAAAATCAGAAAATCCAAGCTCTCCAGAATATTCCATGGCGGCATGAGGTCTAGATACTCTATTTCCACCAAAAATCAACGAATCCTGGTATCTATCGTCTCTGTAAATAGATCGTTCATGCTGAAATGGTCCATTGAAATACTCACCGAGAAAATCTCTATGATTAAGATCCATAGTCTGCCTAAAATCGTCACTATCCCCAACTAAAATCCTAGGAGAAACTCCACGAAACGAACCTTGACGGTCATATGAAACGTCGCAAAACCGATCGTAAAGCAGATTCTGATCGTAAAGCAGATTCTGATCGTAAATCCGATTCGGATCAAACCTAGAAGCTCCTGATTCTCGTCCACCGGAGGAGATACACATTTGACTAAGCTTTTCACAGAAATCAAAAGATTCAAAACCACTCTCAGTATTGTTGAGCTGATTGTTCAAAATATGGTTTACATTGCGCGTCGTGGGTCGCGTATGAGCGTAAGAACACATATTAGGAAGAGGAAGATCTCTAGATGAAGCTCCTTGTATGTTAGAACGCATAAATTTATCTTCAAACATGGCCGATATACATAAATATTGCACAGTTATCGAAACAACAGATGAAAAAACACAGGGAAGAGAATAAAAAGAAGAAGAAGACGAAGAAGAAGAGAGAGAAAGCGAAAGAGAGAGAGAAGGAGAGAGAGAAATTGTTGGGTGTGGGAGAGCGTACATAAGGTACGGAGGAGACCGTCGCCGTTTAAAACCTGCTCTGCATTTTTTGTCGTTTTCTTCGCCGTTTCTGCGCTCTCTTTTTTTGGGTTCAGTCGATGGTACAGTCCGCAGTCATTTCAAATTTTTATTTAATTTTACTAATTTATACTATAATTCACCCACTTTTTTTTAATTAGTGATTTAATCTTTTGTTAATTATTATTTGTTATATTTCCGATTATATAGTATAAATTGGTTAAAATAAATTTTATTTGGTAAATAAAGTTTTTTTTGTAACAATTTTAAACCATGAGATTTTCAAATAATTAAAATTTGTTTTCAAGTTTATCATATGATGGTAACCATTAAATATGTAATATGAACAATTATAAATGAAGTGGTTTTTGGACAAAGGCTTACTGCATATATGGGAAGTTCAGGGTTGGTAAAATATTTTATATGCAAACATTATACATAATAATATGTTATAAAACTTCGTATTTGTGATAATTTACACAAAATATTGTGTACACTTTTAATTTTCGATTTTTGTAATTTTTACAAAAGTGCAACATATTTATGCAAGAAAATGTAAACTTTTTTTTATGAAAATTATAGTATTGCAATTCAATTTTTAGTTTTTTTTTATTTTGAGATATTTTCTTACTCAACATGATACAACTTTATTGTGAAGTATTTTACTCATAATTTTTTGTTTAAATTATAATAAGTTTTAGAATTCCAATGTATAAAAAAAAAATATTGACAATAGTATGCGTATCTATTTTAAATAAAGTATTGTAATGATTACCTATAAAAATAAGGTTATTTTTCTCCACATATAGTGATAGTTGGTCCCACTAACATTTATAATGTGAGTCATAAGCCGGTCCCACCAACTAAAAGATAAAAAAAATCATTAGAATAATTTTATCATTTTAATTGTTTTTTCTCAAAAATTATTTTTTATTGTTTTATTAATATGTGTAAAAATCTTAAATATTCTATATTAAAAATGGAGTGAATATGTATCATGATCATAAAAACTGATTAAAAATTGTATAAGTTGCATGCCGGCCATTGGGCATATGTAATCAAGGTTTTTTTGTTCAACTAATTCTGATGAAACAAATTTGTTGCTAAATTACCAATAAAAATATTTTTTGATTTGTTCCATGTGTTATACTTAGATGTATGTGATGTTTATATTCGTTGTAAATACCAATTTAGTGATACATTTAATGATAGTGTTGTTAGCAAAAACAAAATGTGTATATATATATATATATATATATATATTCCTTTAGGGATTGGACATTTATTTTTAACCCTTAATTTTCTTTTTAAATTTAAATTTGTAATTACAGTGGAACTAATCCAAATCGGACTAGAATTTGAAGATAAAGATTAACTCAATTATCAATATTCATGTTTAAAAAAATTATTTTAATAGTTAAAAATATTTTTCACTAAATAAAAATAATTCAAACATCATAATCTCTTTTGAATTCAAACTTTTGAAA
Organism: Aethionema arabicum; assembly: GCA_000411095.1. Classification (NCBI taxonomy): domain Eukaryota; kingdom Viridiplantae; phylum Streptophyta; class Magnoliopsida; order Brassicales; family Brassicaceae; genus Aethionema; species Aethionema arabicum. The sequence goes on from KE150775.1 coordinate 199,396, forward strand.
GAATAAGATGAGCTAATGTATTTAATTTTATATGCAAACATTATACATAATAATATGTTATAAAACTTCGTATATGTGAATAATTTACACAAAATATTGTGTACACTTTTAATTTTCTATTTTTGTAATTTTTACATAAGTGCAAAATATTTATGCAAGATAATGTAAACTTTTTTTTATGAAAATTATAGTATTGCAATTCGATTACTAGTCTTTTTGGATTTTTTTTTTCTTATTTTGATATATTTTCTTACTTGAAAAAAATATATATTTTCTTACTTAACATGATACAAAAATTTATTGTAAAGTGTTTTACTCATTTTTTTTTTAAATTATAAAAAGTTTTAGAATTCCTACGCATAAAAGAAAAATATTGACAATAATATACGTATTTATTTTAATATAAAGTATTGTACTTTCTCTGTGTCAAAATAAATGATTTTTTAGAAAAAAAATTTGTTTCAATTTATTTGATTTTCTATGTTTTTTTATTTAAATTAAATAATTTAAATGGTTGTTTTGGTGAGTTTCAAAAAAATTGATTTAAAAATCTATTAGTTTATTGGTTGTTATTTAAATGTTTATAGAAAGTTGTTGAAAAAAATAATTAAATGAAATTTTCTTAATTAACATAAAAACTCCAAAAAATCATTTATTTTGACATAGATGGAGTAATGATTACCTACAAAATTAGGGTTATTTTTTTCCACATATAGCCATAAATTAGTTCCACTAGCATTTATGATGTGAGTCACAAGTCGGTCCTACTAATTAAAATACACAAGATAAACCATTAGAATAATTTTATCATTTAACTGTTTTTTTCCTCAAAAATTATTTTTTATTATTTTATTACTATGTGTGTCAAAATCTTAAATATCCTTTATTAAAATGTATCATGATCATCAAAACGGATTAGAAAATTATATAAGTTGTGCATGCCGGCCATTGGGCATATGTAATCAAGGTTTTTTTGTTCTTCTAATTCTGATGAAACAAATATATTGCTATATTACCAATAAAAATATTTGTTGATTTGTTCCATGTGTTTTTTTTTTTTTCCAAGTTCCATGTGTTATATACATATATGTATCTGATGTTCATATTCATCGGAAATACCAATTTAGTGATACATTTAATGATAATGTTGTTAGCAAAAACAAAATGTGTATATATCTAATATATAAATGATGGTTTTTGCGATACATTTTTTGGTCCATTGCACGATATAACTATGGATTTTTTCAATATAAAAAAAAAAATTGATCTTGTATTTTTGTAGTGAAAGTTTTCTGATTATATTTTAAATCTTCAACTATCCCTATCTGGTAACAAAAAAAAACTTCTAACAATCAAAAATAATATTTTTGTTTGTGGGTATTTTCTATGGAATGACACCTTCCTTTATTGGACCTTTGTTTCTAAACCTTAAAATTTAAATTTGTAATTACCGTGGAACTAATCTAAATTGGACTATAATTTTAAGATTAAGACTAACTCAATTATCAATATTCGTGTTTTAAAAAACTATTTTAATAGTTAAAAATATTTTTCACTAAATAAAAATAATTCAAATATCATAATCTCTCTTGAATTCAAACTTTTGAAGGAATAAGATGAGATAATGTATTAGTCTGATTCATTGAATGAAATTAATATCATGAAATTTGAATTTTAAAGACTTATTCTCCGGAGAGAATCAACCGTTACCAAGATAATTTAAACAGAAAATATATATATTTCTGAACACCACTAAACATAGCCATTTTAAAAACAAAATCTTGCACGTGTCTACATCTCATTCCACTCGATTTTACACAACAAGGGAACGCAAAATGTACGTCAGGTTTTGCAAAAGTGGTCCACAATAATATTTTCTTATCAAAACATGCCCAAAATAATCAATAAAATCAATTCAGTACCCAACAATTCGTTGAGAGCAACAAACACAAAAAAAAAATCACAACTAAAAAGAAAAGATTAAGAATCAAAACTCCACAAAGTTGGGATCGATTTCCTATCTCGATCATATCATAAAACAATAATAATCAATCACACAAATCCAAAACACATAGAAAAAAACAACATTCAAAAGTAGATTTTTTTATCTATAGATGGGGGTGATAATGATCATAATAAATAGTTAGGATCTAATTTCGTAGAGAGAGAAATTTAAGGACTATATAATAATTATATTTATTCATACGCTTCGATTTTTCATGGTTTTAAACCAAAGCTATGCTGCTTTCTCCGCCGGGTGGTTTGCGTACACCGCCGAAGTAGTCACGAGACTGAGCTTTTGCATCGGCGAATATATCATTACCACTTATCTCTTTCAACTTCGCCGTGCTTAAAAGCTTCTCCGCCGCCGTCGACGGCGATGGAGCATCACCTTTGAATATATTGTTACCTGACAAATCTGTGAATTTTCTGTCGGGAATCTTCTTTGCTGTCTTCACTGCACTGTTTTCTTCACCAGCCTGTTAAAAGATTTCAAAATCTGTCACAAATTTGGGTTTTTTTTATAAGGAAATTGAGTAATAAAGTGGGAGTTTTGGAGAGTGTACGAGATTGGCTTGTGATTCACCCAAATCGAAGTTGTCTTTATACGCTAAGGCACGAACAGTAGGGCGTGCTTTGATTTCAGGTGGTGGAGCAAAGATGTTATGACCACTTAGTTCCTTACATTTAGCATCTGAGATTTGTTTGTTGAGTTTAGCATCAGATTGGGTTTCTAGTGTACCACTTAGCTCACGTTGCTTTGCTACTTCTGGTACTGTTGCTGGTTTCTTTGGGGTTACAATCTCTGCTTCTCCAAATGAGATGTGACTTACAATAGCTGCTGGTGTTTGCTGGAGAGAATCAAACAGATAACACAGGTAAAGAATGATCAAGCTAAGTAAATGAGTTTTCAAATTGGAATCAGTAGATATATATATAGATATATATATACACACACCTGATATGTTCTGGTTATGTTCTCATTTCCAGGCTCAGAAGCATCATCTTGTTCGTAAACAGAGAAAATTCCACTCCCTGTAATCTCCTTCATCTTGTAATTTGAACAAGGCTTCCTAAGAACAAACTCACAGAAAACGCCTCATTGAAAAAACTGTAACAAATTATTGAAATCGACGGAGACTATAACGATATGAAGAAGAAGAAGAAGAAGAAGAAGAAGAAGACTCAATTTAGGAGAATTTCTGTAAAAATCTAAAAAACTAAAAGGAATTACAGACATTCTATAGGGGTCCATATAACGACGAGAACAGATACTTGGTACCTGCTCCTGCATTTATTAATAATATCAAAGACCAATTCTCCCTTTGTTTTTATCTCTCTGACTCCACCAAATCAATTTTCCTATTTCTATATTTTTTTTTTTTGAATTTTAAATTCGAAATTTGCAGATCTCTCACCTCTTGTTCAAGCTCTCAACCTCCTCGTCCGTTACCTGACCTCCAAACACCACTTTACTAATCCCATCCGATGGCTAAACAGTAAACAAAACTCATATCAGAATCGCGATATGAAACAATCTAACATAATCAACGGACTGTATAATTACCTGATGCGATCTAGCCGCTGAGCGAGAAGCGACTGCTGCTGGAGACTCAAACGGCTGATTCTCAGGCCAAGTCAATAGATCCGCCGTTGACGTGTGTGGTTTTCTCACCGGAGTACTTTTCTCCATCTTTTCCTCGTTTCACTTATCTTCTTCACCAAAAAACAAAAAGTAAAATCAACAAAAATGAAAAAATCCTCCGAAAAATCCAGAAACAGATACAGAGAGAGAGGTTAACTACGTGTATTATAAGCAATAACAATGGCGGAAACAAGTAGAGATGATTCGTAAAAGAGAAAGAGAAGATAAGAAAGCGTATGTATAGAGAGAAAAACAGAAAGAGTGGAGTGGTAGCTACTCTTCTTCTCTTCTTCTTCTCTTTTCAAAACAAAGCTAAATAATAATAAAGTTGTTTTTTTCTGTATATTATACACTGTGATGCAGAGGATTATTGCCCCTACCGGTAGTGAATATTTGAATCAAGTACCGCCTTTGTTTATTGGATGCTTTTTTTTTTTATAAAAGAATTAAATTTACTTTAAATTATTCTCTTGGCATGTGATCTGCTCTTCCATGTTGATGACAGGTGGCAGTTTTAGTTAAAGTTTGACTTGCTGTAGCCGGTTTACTATTGAGTTTTTTAAATTTTAAAAGTTTAAAATTACATCAAATTTTGGTTGTACACATGCCTTTCTTCACCAAATTACTCTTACACATAAAGAAACCTCCACTTTTATATTATTTTATCTATTTTATTTGAAATCTGTATAAGTATTATTAGATATTATTATTATAATTCATAGTTTTTTTATTTTACTCATATAATGCTTATTTGATTTTGACATATAATCATTTTGTAAAGAGAAACTTACAAAATTAGTTTTACCAAAATTAATACATAATTTTCACAAAATTATAACTAACAATTAACAACGGTCATCCAATATATAAGGAGATTTCTTATGTTATGGTTTTTAATTAAAAAGGTTAGATTACTTGGTGAGTTTTTAATATTTAATAATATAATATAAAGTTTAAATAGAGAATATTCTTTTTCTAAGAATAATTTATAGTATATAATGAAAAATTAAGCAATTTAAATTTGTATATCTTGTAAAACTAGTTGAATTAAATCAAACGTGAATTTTAAAACTAAGCTATAGTATAATTATGATGTTTAGAATTGTAGTACATTTTTTTCGAAAAGTTAATTTGTCATATTTATATGGATTGATTTACTAAATTAATAATATATGGATATATTGAAAAATATTATGCACATTTGAGTAATTCTAATCACATAAAACTGATTGAAAATTTGTATAAATGTAAATATGGTAAAAACATTTATTAAAAAATGGTTTAGAATTTGAATAAATGCAAAAGGACCGTTGAAACCACAGCTTAAACGCCATAATTTAAGGTTGTATTTGAGAATATTATTTTAATTATTTTTTTAATGGAAAAAATCAGATATCTAAACTAAAAAGATATAACAGTTGCGATTCTTGTAAGCATACATGATCCAAATGTCAATTCAAACACTAAAATAAAATAAATTATCTTTTTATTTTTTATCTTTTGGATTAAATTTTAAATTACGTAATCCTTAGCCGTTACGCACATATTTCATTTTATTTTAGGTTTCACAAAAAGTAAGTTTGATAGTCATTTATTTTTCAGATTTTCTTCAAATCTAGTCAAAAACAAGAAAAAAAACATTATAATACTCATATATTTTCCTCAGAAAAAAATGTAAATTTTACTATTTAAACAAATATTTTTAGTGAAATTTTCTTAAATACCCCAATTTGATGTATGTTTTGCAAAAATATACATGTTTATGATTAAATTATAGGATTCATTGATTATTCATACGCTTTAATTGTTAAATTTTAGAATTTTAATGATTAAATTTAAAATTGTATGATTAAATTTCACAAATAATTTAGTAGATGAATATGTACGAAAACTGTGTTCTAAAAAACACACATAAAAGTATGTACTTTTACAAAATAAATTTCTAATTTTTTTCTTTTTGGAATCGACCCAATTTTCTTCGAATTTAAAAAGTAATTCTGAAAACTATTAATAACGGTAATGTTTTTATTTATTTTATTTTTTAACTCATTTTTTTACATCTGAAAAATCATTACGTTTCGAAAAAACTGGAAAATAACTAGTGTGATAATATTGGTAAAAAAACTAGAGATAATAATTTTTTATTTTCTTGAACATTCTCAATCCCAGATTTCTGAAATAATTATTTTAATAATAAAAATAAAAATTTAATGAGGAGAGAGAGAAGTGAGTGCGTGTGTAGTGTTAAGGAAAATAGCACGTGATTAACAACGAAACAAGCCATCTTATGAGTTTCATAATTAAGTCATTAACTTACAGCTACGCTATATGGTCAGATCACATCCATACACGTGTTTCTTCATCATTTTATTTATTTCCCATTTCTAAATAAAATCTTAAACAGATTATAATGTTTTAAAACCTTATCTATTTTGATTCCGTGAAAATATTTTAAATTGTGAATTTTGATAACCGAAATTTTTAATTATTTAATTTTTATAATTATATTTATTTAAATCGAAATTCAACAATTAAACATAAAATTAGAGTCTAATTAACCCAAGATTAGATTGTATTTGTTGAAGAATTACCTAAAATATCCTAATTCAAGCATTTTTTTTTATAAATGTGTCCTTTTTGTAGGGTTTACCAATTATACCCTTGAGTCTATTGTTATGATATTTTTGTAAAAAATGTTTGAATGAGAAAATTTTCTAAAAATCGATTATGCAAAATATACTAATTGAATACATTTTTCCAAATTTTTCATAAAGTGTGAGGGTATACCACTTATAATGTTGGGTATAGTGTTAGGGCATTTTTGCAAAAAATGCATGATTAAGACATTTTTGCAAAAAATGCTTGAATGAGGGCATTTTTGCAATTCCCTCGTATTTGTTTGCTTAATTTGAAATTAAAATTTAATTTTGTGTTTATGGTTTTATTTTGATTTTGAAAATCTAATTAATATTGATAGAATTTTAAAACATTGGTTGTTAAAATCAAGTTTAAAAATACGTATGATGATAATTTTAAGTTTATTTCCACTAAAGAAGAATACTTTTTTTTTCCGGGCCAGACCGGTTTTACTAGCTGATCATATGAATCATAAACAGTTTCATCAGCTGAAACACAAATTAAATCCAATGTCTTAAAAAATTAGAAAAAAACACTTACGATGAAAACCACTAGACTACTTTGATATGACAAAAAAAACAATTCATGAAATACTTTTATTATCCTATTATAAATAATAATTAATTGACATGGATCCATAATTAGCTTAAGCAAATCAAATGTTGATTAGCGTATAAGAATACAAAAATGAATATTCTAATATTATTGTGGCCTTTTGTAACTTTCATAATCACATTAATTTCCTAAAATGTTAAATTGAGTCTATATATATGCATTTCCATATTTGGTCAGTAGTTGATTAGTCATTTCAAACAATTTAATTTTTGGGACCTCATGGAATCCAAAATACAAACAAAATATTCCATATAATTTTTTTTTAAATGAAGATCATTTTAACAAACTTTTTCTATTCACACAAAAAAATAATTTTTGTCTCATAAATCAAAGGGGATTTGCAAAAATGCGTCCATTCAAACCTTTTTGCAAAAATATCTTAATTTAAGCATTTTTTGCAAAAATACCTTAGTATTATACCCAATATTATAAGTGGTATATCCTCACACTTTATGACAAATTTACAAAAATATATTAAATTAGAGTATTTTGCATAATTAATTTTTAAAAATGTTTTCATTCAAACATTTTTTTGTAAAAATACCATAACCCAAAGATATAATTGATAAACCCTCACACAAGAGAAAATTTGTTAAAAAATGCTTGAATTAAGACATTTTAGTTAATTCCTCTAAATCAAACCCACTTAATAAAAAAATAAAATAAAATAATTGCACACTACTTTAGTTCTAACTATTACTATGGTTATTTTAACGTTGCAGTCAAAGATGTTAAATCTACGGCTGAAATTGTATAATTTAAAGGAATAAATGAATAATAAAAATGAACAGTCCACATATTTTTATATGTGTCATTAATATTGATGAATATATAAAGTACGGTTTTTAGTTTGATATTTTCTGTTATTTTTTCTATTAAAGCTAAAGTATTCTAAAAAAAGGATTTGAGATTAAGAACAATCACGTGCAAAAATGAAACATACAAATAGATATAGGAGATATAATATGAAATTAAATATAGAAAAGTAAGATTTTTTTAATTAAGAAGAATTTAAATATTATTAATATAAGCATAAAAAATAAAGTTCAGAAAAAGAGGATAAAGAGATATTAAACTAAAAAATGATTTTAAAAAAGAAGAATCAATTCTTTTAATTATTTTTTCTTGCCAATTTTGTTTTATAGGATATTTAAATTATAGAATCAATAGACCGACAAATAGTAATGTTAACTAGAATTATAGAAGAATAAAATAATCATTCTAACTGATAGATAAATGGGAAGTGTTCACACAATTATTCATCTTAAATATATAAGATCGGTTTCCTACAAAAATATTTTTTGGTTTAAAAAAAGTTTTGCATAAAAATAATTAAAAAAATTGAGATCCACAACACAAACTTACATAGTTTAAATTTAGGATAAAATTTAATGTTGGCCATTTGGGTATCCGTTTGGTTTCAATTTGTTATTCGGTTCCATGATTATAGACAATAGTGGACTCATGATTTTAATTTACCAAGATCAATATATAATATAAACTCATAAATTATGGTAATTGGTAGGTCAATTAAAATAAATATATTAATATAATCAAGAAATCTAAAGAACTATTAACGAAAAATAACAAAAAAAATAGGTCAATGGACCTACCATTCTATAAGGTAGGTCCACCACTGATTATAGGATCTGTTTGGTTCTTTGAAGATTTTGATTCGGTTCTAGTTCTAATTCCGGTTCGAATTCGGATACTTGATAAGAAGATCCAAAAAATATCCGAAAACTTAAAAATTCACCGAAAAACCAAAAAATAGCCGAAAAAACCGAAAAAAATAACCAAAAAAATATGGTTACTTTTGGATACCCAATGAATATCGGTTTGATTTCAATTACTACCCGATATCCATGAATCCTGAATTTAAAATCCAATAGGTACTTTACACTGGAACCGAACCGAACATTTTTTTTGGTTCTATTCGGTTCGGTTTTTCAGTTTCAGTTTCCATGCCCAACCTTAATCAAACCTGTAAATATATTTTGATTTATCGGACTTTATTAAGTTTTTAGGGTTTTATAATCTACAATATTATAGAAAAAAATAAATATTTCTCATAATAATATTCTATTAATATTGAATAAAATTTAATGAAAATGAAATTATATAATATTTTTTAAATATCAATATGGGTCATAAGCTAGATTTAATAGGCAAATGACCGCACAAATGCAATATAATGAATTTGAATTGAGCGTTATGATGAAGAAAGCATACGACTTACCACCCGTCCATGATGTTATCGGCAACTAATTATAATAGTTGTTGTTCCAAAACTGTAAATTTTCTTTTTGAGAAGTTAAAAAAATGTAAGTTTTCTGTTGAAAAATTCGAGAATATAATTGCAAATCTTAAACCTAATTCTTGGTGTATATATAAAATTATGGATTAATGTTTAAGATGAATAATTAGATATAATTATAGAGAAGAAACAAAGATATAAAAATAATAAGGTGATGGGAAAGATTAAGTTATTTAATCTTTGCCGACAAATTTGATTGGTCGAAGCATCAAAGTTTTCCAATAATTTGGACTTGTAATTGTTTCTGATAATTAGCAATTGATTTTGATGTTCTTTTTTTCTTTTAAAGTTTACCCACCAAATAAATTAATCCATTTATAAACTCACAAGTCATAAGTCATATATAACGTGTTAGATTCTCCTTTGCTTGTTGTCTTTACATTTTTGGTCTCACCTAATTTTTACTCTATGCTTTTAACTTTATCAATCTTCTCTTATTTACACCATCATTGTTTCTACAAAATTAAGGAACTTTTTTACTTCGTTTCAATTCCCAACTTAAACTTTCTAATTTTAATAATTTTATATTCAATTAAAATATCGTTTCTATTGCTTCGTTTATATCTTACTGTTATTTTAAAATTTCTGTAAGAAAATGCACCTCAAAACCAATATTTTTTTATTAGTACTTGTAAAAAAATTATTTTTGAGTCAAATACACCTAAGTTTATATGTCTGCAAAAAGCTTAATTTTTTTGGGAAAATTAGTAATATGCACTTTGGAAGAGGTGTTTTAGGTATATACACATTTATAGCTTAGTTTTTTTGTTTTATACACTCGCTTATAACATCTTATAACATCGTATAACATTTTATATTAGTAAATAGAAAGTATAATATCTCATAAGTTTTGTTATAAGAAGTTATATGATACCTTATAACATCTTATAACACAATTGGGTGTATAAAACAAAAATAAGATGTGTGAAAGTATAATTCACACAAATTCTCAATATTTTTTCGTATATATATATATAAACAACAAGGGCAACGGTACTAATTAAAATGAAAAAGATGGGCTAGATATCATTGATATGAAGAAAATGATAATGAATTAAAATTATAAAAATGTGTTGTGTTAATACTTGTAAAAAAAATTATTTTGAGTCAAATATACCTAAGTTCTTATGTCTGCAAAAAGCCTAATTTTTTTTTCATATATATATAAACAACAAGGGGAATGGTACTAATTAAAATGAAAAAGATGGGCTAGATATAATTAATATGAAGAAAATGATAATGAATTAAAATTATAAAAATGTGTTATGTGTCAATACTTGCAAACAAAATTATTTTGAGTCAAATACACCTAAGTTTTTATGTCTGCAAAAAGCCTAATTTTTTTTCATATATATATATATATATATATATATATANTACAACAAGGGAAATGGTACTAATTAAAATGAAAAAGATGGGATTGATATAATTGATATGAAGAAAATGATAATGAATTAAAATTATAAAAATGTGTTATGTGTCAAAATGTGTGTGTGCGTTATGTCTCATTATTAGATGTTGGGCCAAAGTTCAGGTTTGGGGGTGCTATATTGTGACTATAAATATGGGTTTCATTTATTTATTTCAAATTATATTTAATTAAGTAACACAATATCATATTATAACGAACAACATAAATAAAAGTTTGAATATCATGGTTGTATTATTTTGAAAAATTACCTAAAATATCCTAATTCATAAGAATTTTGGAAATTTTTCTTAATTTGTGAATTTATTATTTTTAATTTTTTTAAACTTATTATGTCATTATGTTTAACTTATTTTTAATATTTAAGTTATTTGCGATGAATTCTGATTAAAATAATTAGTAATTATAGTTAAATTAAAATATAACGAAATCAATCATCTTTTTGAATATGAATCAACTTAAAATATTAAATAAAATTACCATAATTAAATTATTTTTACATAGGTCAATTGACCACCCTAATTAGTTCGTTACAGGCTACGGTTGATGTTATAGCAATTTCGCTTTATTCTTATGGCTTCTTCATTTACTTCTTAGAGCTCATGTTTTATGCAAATTCTCTTGATTTTAATTTTATTTTAATTTTCATAAATTCTATATAACCTAAATTCATTTTATATCAATTTAGAACTCTATAATCTAATGTATTGGTTTCTTTTTGTGAATGCAATACATATATTTAGGAAAACTTTTTCACTCAATTTTACATAATTTACATGGTTACTTACATATATAGTTTATTACATGATAATATGTTTTTTTATGTGTATGTAAACTTGTTTGGGAATTGTGGTATCTAAATGCAATGAATATATGCTTATAATAATTACTAGAAATAATAATATTCTCTAGAGTGGGCCTTTTACATATAATTCCAAATAAGAAAGAGACACATTTCAACTCAATATTCTTATAATTATTATTATATCTTTTTATCGTGCCCTCAATTTCGCCCCAACTTGATCCCCCGACCATTTTTCATCATTGTTTTTATATATTCATGAGTCATACACACCTACATGTAAATGTATATATATGTATAAGTATAATGTATACAATTCTCGACATGTATATATATGTGTGTGCATTTTGGACGTTAATTTATGGTTTATTGGTGACATATAAGATATATGTGTTGACATATACATATCAAAGCTTTCTCGTGAGGCTTAATTATAATCAGAACCGGTTTTGGACCTAGCTATTTTTTATAAAAAAAATGTTTTGATGTAAAATAAAAATTTATAAGCAAAAAATAAAGTTTTTTTTTATTTAATCGAATTTTGTAAATGTAATGGCTGGTCCTGACTATAGTGATATGTTATTTATTTTATTTTTAATAATCGTGGAGTTTTGGATATTTCGGTAAACCGGTATTGTTGCTAATGGGTGTAGCTTTCACACAGTAACCAGACCGTAGTCTCTACCGACTCGGAATTAGCCTCCAATAATATTTTCAAAATTGCGAGAGCGTAAATCATCCCTCCTCAAATCTGCTCGAACCCGAACCTTTGGACAAATCAAAGTCTTCTTGCAATCTTTTGGACCGGTAGAGCTATCAGATATAGATACTGATATGTTATTTGTATGGGATGGATGATATGGTTTTTAGATAAATAATGAACTTTTATTTTTTGTATTTATAGTATTATCAAAAGTTATTTTCTAAATGAAAGAAAATACGAATCCGGTGGATCTAAATTTTTTTTATCATTAAAAATTTTATTTTTACATTTTAGATAGTTGATCATTGAATCCATGACTCTTGTGTTCTTTGACCATTTTGTAAAAGAAAAGAAGATTGATCATTCTTAAACACTTACTACTTTTACTGTTGTGTTTAATCATTAGTGACTAAGTAAGAAAGTATTGGTTATATATAAGTAGACACATCACATCCACTTAGGGAATGCAAATTAAACTGAAGTGGGAAACGACTTATACCAATACATTAATCCTCAAAAGAACACACACTTTCTTATGTTTAATGTTGTTTTTTTGTAACATAATTATATATGCTTTAGAGAAAAAATAATAAAAGTTGCATGTAAAAGACAACAAATGTCTTATGGGAAATCCTCATGTGCTAAAAAAATGTTTTGAATATAAAATTAATTGGATTTTTGTAACAAATTTGATATACAAGTTTGCAACCATTCAATTTCTTTTACTTATTTCAAAGGAAAATAATACTCATTCCGTTTCAAAATATAAGAGTTTTAATGATTGTAATGCATAATTTATTTTTTGACAATAATATTTATACTTTAATTTTTATTATTGTAATTATTACCTAACATGTAAAGTTATATTTGTCATTTTAACAATTTTATTAAATTTTTTACCAAAAAGACAATTTTATTAATATATATTATAAATTAATTTTCATCGGAGGCCCTAAAATATATATTTTTATCGGATACCCTAATCAAATGTTTTGGTTGAGTCACGGCCCTATGTATACGATTAGTCGACAAATTTTTTGAACTTTTCAAAATAACACAGACTATTAGACCGTTTGTATATGAGTTCAATGGACCTAAAATGTGCCAAAACATTAAGTCTAAGAGCAAACCAAAATAAACATTGGACCACAGAAAAAAGATGTGAAAATGTTACACAAAGCATATAAAATATGTTCATAGAGACAAACCATACTAGATTTTGGTATAGGTTGTAGAATAACTTTTGATTTACTCAATATTCCAAGTTTAGGTTTTATTTTGGTACAATTCAAATGATTGATTCTTTATCCAGTACGTTTTATATATGCAATGAAGCAAGTACAAAATATTCTTAAGAAATGATGTAAAAATTGCAATAGAAAGGGACTAACTAACCACACAAAGTTACATTAAACTGATACACTATTCTTTTAACCTAAGCACCACTTTCATATATGAGAAAATGGGTTAAAAGTGTATCTTAATCAATGATTACTTTAATATAACTTTCCAAATAAACAAAATGTTTCAATAATATATATTATAAATTTGGTTTGATAAAGAAACAGAATTACTTTGAATTTAATTAGTTTGATAAAACATTTTATGATTAGGATGTATTTTCAGAATTAGTGGGACGATGAAAATAAAATAGATATATAATAACGAATGATGTTAAGCATATTGAGCGCCTAAATATTACAAATAGACAGATTTAAATATATATATATATATATATATATATTATTACAACAATT
>KE150775.1:233691-245716 GCA_000411095.1 Aethionema arabicum
ATTTTTTTACTAAACGAAATATTATTTATTATTACTATAATATTTATATTTGAACGTAATTTTAAATTTATGTGCACCCGGTCAAATTTGGTTCTGGATCCGCCACTGGTTAATGTGTTAGGGTCATTATTTAAAGTAGTCAAAACTTATGTGGTCACTTTGGAATAAAATAAAGGACTAAGGGGCATAAGTGTTATGGAATTAAATATGTGGATACATTTGTAATTTCTAAGTTAATGAAGGGCCGACTTAAAAATTAGTTCTATTATAAATAGAAACGTTATGGTCCCCACAACAACCATAATCAAGAGTTCAGACGTCCTGTATCCTATCAACAGAGACCTAAGGCTTTCCAGAGGGTTTGTTGTGGAAGAGCCATAACTCATAATCCGTTCAGATATCATGGATCCATAAGGTACGCTTCCGCTACGGTTCTTATCAATCAAAATCTAGCATATTTAAGGTTTAGATATTCATAAAATATCTTACACATACAATTTAGTTATTTATTATTTCATCTTTTTTTTCACTATTTATATTATGTCGTTAAGCATTTTATTTTGCTGTTTATTTTGTAACATTTTTTGTTTGGGCCTATGACCCCAAAACCTTATGAGAATTGCAATATACTTTTTTTTTAAAGCGTCCAATATAATTTTTTTTTAACTACGAAAGTTTCGGGTCTTGCAGTCTATATATTTTTTTGTAGGGTTGAGAGTCAAGTCGAGTTTTTAAATGATCTCTTTCTCATGTATAAGACTTGAATCCGGATCTTTCGTTAAACCGAGATGTTTTCGCAATATCTCTGCACGGTAGAACTAAAGTCTGGATACATGCAATATATTTGTTTTATCTTCTTTTCGTGATTATATATTTGTATATAATAATAGATAGGTACATGTTGCATAAATTTACTACTTATAAAACTATATATTTGGGTTCAATTGACCTTGTAATAAATAGTATGTAGGTGGTGCAGCAATTTTTTTTAATTCACTTAGACATTTTTTTTGTTGTACGAATCAAATACCAATTTTATTAATTAAATACAAATTAATACAAAAATTAAATGTCACTACTCTATTAATTTGGATTTGAGTGCCTTTACAAAAATGTACAAATGAAATCATTCGATCTAGGATTGGCCAAACTAGGTTTTAGGTCAGGTTATTTGGATTTTTTGGTTGGATCTAGGTTATTTTGGACGGTAAAACATTTGACTAAATTCATCATACGGTAAATTTAACGTTGATTAGATCTGATCTAATTTGACAAAATAAAATATAATAACTTTTAAAAATCAGAAAAAAAAATAATAAGCATTAGTACTTTAGATTTAAAGTAAACTAACGATAAAAAACAGTAAACAAACAAATATTAAATGAAAAACCAAAACCAATAAAACGAGAATTTTGAAAAAAAATCATTGAAAATCACATTCAAAGTAAATTAAACATTTACTTATATAACATATTAAACTAATAGACAACCAAAACAATGAACTAGTTATGAAAAAAGTGATATGTAATATATGTTAGTTGAAGTATTTTACATTTTTTCTTTCACATATAACTTAGATTTTTTTTTATTAATATTATATATATATTATAATATTTTGGATTTTATTAGGTTTTTAGGTATTTAATGACCAACCTAAATAATTTAAATTCAAATTCATAAAATTATTCGACCTGAATAAATATTTTAAAGAAACTTAAATCTGATTAAAACTGAGTTTTTTTATTAGATTAGATTAGGTTAGATTAAGTTAATTAGATTGACCAATCCTAATTCGACCAACTTAGTTATAGCCAAAAAAAAAAATATATATATTTAAAATTGAAAAACAACAATAAAATATTGGGTTATGAAATTAATATTAGCCTAACTCCTCTCGTCTGTAGTCTGTACAGCTACTAATTTCAGAACAAGACCTTAATCCGGATCTGGATCTGGACCCGGTGGTTAATTTTGCCAAGAGATTCGGGTCGCTGGCGATACGACCCGACGAAGATGGATAGGTTTACGTAGACCGACTTCTCCCGACGGAGAAGAAGAACAAGTCAAACAAGGAAAACAAATTGTCAAGCATTCTCTTCGGGATTTGGTGACGCGTCGTCGGAAGATTTTTGCTTCCGATAACGCCGATCAGACGTTTTGCTTTTCTGATCTGTCTCCGGATATCCACGTTTTACCTCTTCTAATCGTCGTTTGCGCCGGAGAAGATTAGAATCTGAGAAACCGAATAAATAGGCGATTCTCGTGCCTGGACGTGGAGGTATCTGTTGAGATTCGGTGTTTAAATGGCCGGGATCCTGAATAAGTTGCGGAATCTCGATGCTTATCCTAAGATCAATGAGGATTTTTACAGCCGTACGCTATCCGGCGGCGTTATTACCCTCGTCTCCTCCGTTGTTATGCTTCTTCTATTCTTCTCTGAGATGAGTACGTATGACTGTTGATTTCACTATGAATTCAGATTTGCATGATTATGATGTATAACAAGCAGCTTCTAATTCGGAACAGTTTCAATTTTATATGTTGATTTTGAAGATTTTATCTGTTGTTTAGGCTTATATCTTCATACGGTTACTGAGACGAAACTCGTGGTCGACACTTCAAGGGGAGAAACGCTACGCATCAACGTAATGCTCTCTTATTTCAGTTTCTTAAAAGTCACCTTGGCTAGTCCATTGTTTCTTCTATCAGATTTCTCAATGATTTTTTGATGATGCAGTTTGATGTGACTTTTCCTGCTCTAGCATGTTCGATTCTCAGTGTTGACGCCATGGACATTAGTGGAGAGCTGCATCTTGACGTGGTATGTTGGAACTTGCTGTTTTCCGCATTCATTCTTAGACTCTTAGATTTGTATACTCGTAGTATTTTAGCTTGAAACATCATATATGCTTGCTAAATGCTGTGGCTAGTCTGATATTTTCTTCCCTGTGAAATACAGAAACATGACATCATAAAGAGAAGACTAGATTCTCATGGCAACATTATAGAAGCAAGACAGGAAGGAATAGGTGCTACTAAGGTTTGCTCCTCGTCATTGTGTATTACATAACTTGTGTTGCTAAATGGAAATTTTATATTGTTAAGCCTGCTCGTCATTGTGAACTCATGAGGAATCATCACCCTATGATAAACGCTGTTGGCTTATGGAAATTGAAGCAATAGCTGATAGCGGTTTTGTCTTGGGCTCTTGTCTTTACACATACTGTTTTTGCTTGTGCAGATTGAAAAACCACTACAAAAACATGGTGGCAGGCTAGAGCATAATGAGACATACTGTGGTTCTTGCTATGGTGCTGAAGCGGTAATTGTGCTAACTTCCTCTTTATAAAATGCATTGCATTTCGAGTGCAATTTCCCAAGTTCATAATGGAGTGACCCTTGATTGTTAAGTGCTCTCAAGATCTTGTTTCCTGTTACATTTATGCTTAAATCATTTCATGATATATGGTGATGCTTTTTCACTCTTCTTTCATATATCTTTGAGCTTTCATATGAACTATTTTGTTATTCTTCCCAGGAAGAGCATGACTGCTGCAATTCATGTGAGGATGTTCGTGAAGCATACAGAAAGAAAGGTTGGGGGATGTCAAATCCTGATTTGATTGATCAGGTACATTGCTAAGGAATAGGTTGCTCACTTTTTCAATTTCTGTGTAAGAGCATCAAAAGCAATATGCAGTTTTCTTCCGTTGGAGAATTGGATTCTAAAATCCATTTCTTCTCTTTTATGTTATGATTTAGTGTAAACGAGAAGGTTTTCTACAAAGAGTAAAGGATGAAGAAGGTGAAGGATGTAACATCTATGGATTCTTGGAGGTTAATAAAGTCGCTGGAAACTTCCATTTTGCTCCTGGAAAAAGCTTTCATCAGTCGGGTGTTCATGTTCATGATCTTCTTTCTTTTCAAAAAGACAGTTTCAACGTAAGAAATAACTTTTCCTCATTCATTAGCTTCATATCATTTTTCCATGCTTCTAACTTATATAATAAACTCACTTTCAGATAAGTCACAAAATCAATAGACTCTCTTATGGAGACTACTTTCCCGGCATCGTTAACCCTCTTGACAAGTAATAACTCATTAATATTATAAAGTCGACTCATTTTTTTTGCCATAGTCTTTACAATGTACTTTAAATTGCAGAGTCGAGTGGAGTCAAGACACACCTAATGCAATGTACCAATATTTTATCAAGGTTTGTTATGAAACAAACTGATATTTACCTTGAAATGCTTGTGTTTACTCAATTTTACTTTGTTTGTTTCTGAAGGTTGTACCAACAGTATACACAAATATCAATGGACATACAATTCAATCAAATCAGGTGAAGCAAGGCTCTTAACCGTTTTCAATCCTATGATTTATTCCTTCTCGTACATTTTAATCCTCGTAAAGTCTTAACTTATGTAACTCTTTTGATGAACCAGTTCTCTGTAACTGAACATGTTAAAAGCTCAGAAGCAGGCCAGCTTCAATCCTTACCTGGAGTTTTCTTCTTCTATGATCTCTCTCCAATTAAGGTGTGTGTGTTTCTTTTAGGGCTTATGGTATTTTAGACTCTGTACTATTTCGTTTGGTGAAAAAAAACCTCAACTATCAAAATGGGTTTTGAAAAACTTGAACTTTGATAACCGGGTAAACCAAATCTAATTTTTAAAATCAAAATTAAACTTTAAACACAATCAAACTCTAATCTCAAAATTTAACAAAAAAAAATATAACCTAGTTTTGAATTAATTATAGTATACTTTCATGTTTTCGGTTTAGCTAACCCAGTTATTAAAGTTTAGAGTTTAAAAATCCTGGTTATTAAATTTTCAAAGGTTTAAAAAACTCTTCTGATAATTGAGGGGTTTTTTCACCAAATTGAAATAGTTCAGTGTTTAAAATACCATAATCCCTTTCTTTTACACCTATCCTAGAACTCTTACTTAAAGACAAAAAAAAAAATCTTAACATCATCTACGTGTTACTGTATCGTCTCGCTAGGTAAATTTCACAGAGCAACATATATCGTTCTTGCACTTCTTGACGAACGTGTGTGCCATAGTCGGAGGTAATTAATTCTCTACATACCATAAGATATGTTCATGTAATCCCCTTGGTTTGTTGTGCAGTAAAGAGAAATTGAACATGTAATTTAAAAAAAAAAAAACGCAGGTGTTTTTACGGTGTCTGGGATAATAGATGCGTTCATATACCATGGTCAAAAAGCAATCAAGAAGAAGATGGAAATCGGTAAATTTAGTTGATACAAGACAAAATCAGGTGGTTTACTTTGTTGTTTAAACCCCTTTTGGGGTTTGCTCTCTCTAAGCTGGATTTTGTTTGTGGATAATATGGGGTCAATGCGTCAAATGTAATATCGTATTAATTATAACTTTAATTTATTTGTTTATTACATTAGGGAATTTCACTATAGGAACAGTCAATATGACCGTGACCGAGTCGGTCACTGTTGTGAAACAGGTACCTGTTTGGTTTTGGTTCGGTTTTTCGGTTCTATGATTATAGGGTTTGTTAGGGTTTAGGGTACCCGTTTGGTTTTGGTTCGGTTTTTTGGTCTAAGATTTCAGTTCTGATTCGGATACTTGATAAGAAGATTCAAAAAAATATCTGAAACACTTAAAAATCGTCTGAAAAACCACAAAATAGCTGAAAATCATAAAAAAATACCCGAAAAACCAAAAAATATCTGAAGAACCAAAAAAATATCTGAAAACCAAAAAAATATATGAAATCCAAAAAAATATCAAAAAAAAAATGATTACTTTTGGGAATTCAATGGATATCGGTTTTGGTTTTGGGTACTATTCGATATCCATAGATCTCGAATTTAAAATTTAATAGGTATTTTACCAAATCTCTTTTTTCAGTTTGGATTCGGTTCGGTTCTTTTGTTTTGGTTTTTATTCTGAGTCCTACATGAAACGAAGGAAAGATTTAAGGTAAACAGAAACATTTTCAGCCTTTCTCTTTAGAATAATCTTTAGTGTTATCTAAGTAGTTGGATTAGTTAGTTGACTTTAGATTGAGTTTACAAGTTCGATGTGGTTAAGTTTGACTATATGGTAAGGTATGGAAGTGTATTTGGCCCATGAGGTGATTGGTACGTTACGCGTTGTTAATAAACTCTTGACAAAGATATGTCGTGCCTTGTATCCCAGCTGTTGATAGCTCCAAAGCGTGCGTTTTAATTCTCTGCGTATGTTGAAAAACTTTCGGAACTAGATTTTCACCAAAATGTATTTTTAAAGGTCGATCCATTTTTGCGGTAATTTATTTGACTGTAATTCTCAGTAAACAGGTTTAAATTATAAATTATGTATAAACAAAATTGATAGTAATTTATTGTTACAGCTCTTAAAACTCCTCAAAACAAATTTGATTTCTTCGACAAAGAAATAGGCTGCGGAAAAAAAAAATCATCCTGTTTAATTTTTTTTTGATAAACACTTTATATTTTATCGTTAAGAGATCAAATCCTTAACTTTCTAACAGATATTGTCGAATTTTTTTTTTATAATTCTTTTTTGTTATATGTTGTTAGATCATATTTATGTTACAAACCTATATATGTATATTTTGTTGGATCATATTTCTTTCATAAGTAGAAGTTAGTATGTTTAAATAAGACAAGAAAAATAAATCATTGAATAATAACAAAAATAAATCAATTTATAAATAAAAAAATGAGAACTACTTTGTCCCTAATTTACTTCCCCTAATTTACAGTTTTGAATTCATACAAACAAAACCCTAAATCATAAAATAAAAATCTAACCCTGCAATCCCCAAAAAATTAATTGCAGCCACTTCTATTTAACATCACAAATTAAAAAAAATTAAAAAATAATATAACCCTAAATCATGATAAAATTGAATCCCAATCAATCTCATAAGAAGGACATTTCCCCAACATAAAATTATCATTCCACGGCATCGGCGTCTCTTCACACATCTCCCCCACCATAGGATCCGATAACACCGAACCCGACCCATCACTTTCACCCGAACCCGAATGCTGACGTGGCAAAGTTTCCACAGCTCTAACTCTAGACCGCGTAGCAGAGGATCTTTTCCTCGTCGGCTTCTCAGCTTTACTCGGCTGATTCTTCGGCTCGGCTAAAATAGCTTCAACCTTAGCATCAACAGCGGCTTGAAGTGGTCCCGGAGCTGAGCTAGTCTGATATTTAAGAGCCGGAAAATTAAGCCGAGCTGAGTCTCCACGAAGCTTATAAGCGGCTCGATCATAAGCTAAAGCGGCTTCTTCAGCTGTTTCGAAGGTTCCAAGCCAAAGCCGGGTCCGGTTCCTAGGTAACCGGATCTCAGCTACCCATTTTCCCCAATGTCTTTGTCTTACTCCTCTGTATAGCTTCGTAGGCTTCGGAACCGGATCCGGAACCGGATCTAAACCCGGGTTTAGATCCGGTTCGATGAAATTAAGCATTGAACCGTTGTATTGGTTAGGATAAATTAAACCGGTTTGGTTTTGGGTTTGGTAATGGAATTGATTTTGGATTTGTTGGTAATTAAATTGAAGAGATTCGGTTTGTTGAAGATCCGACCCGAATGAAGATGGGTGGGTCATGGATTCGGATATATTGTTTTGGTAGTAAGGATTATAAGAAGAAGAAGGTTGGTTTGTTTGTGACGCAAACGCAAACGCGTTTTGTTGAGTAGAAGTGGAAGCACTTTTATAAAAAGGTTGAAGCGCTTCCATAAGTTCGCCGCCATTGAAGAAATCACCCATTTTTTTTTTCTGAAAAAAAAAGAAAATATTGGGTGATAGAAATATTATATTTAAAAATGAAAAAAATGGTGAGAAAACTGTCTTTTTAATTAAAAAAAATTCAAAGACTGTTTTCTTTTTTTGTTAATTAATTTAATTTGATCAAAGAGATTTGAAATAAGCAATCCCTATAGATCAAAACTATATAAATTTAATTTATCCACAAAATAATAAATAAATGAAAGAAAAAGAGGATCAAGCTTGAGGGAACTGAAAAATGCCCATGAAGTTGATCAACTCTATAAATTAAATGAAAATAAAAATAATAAAAGAATATTAAAGCATAGAGAAGTTCATAATATTTCTATAGATCTTGTAAATATGAGTTTTTTTTGTCACTTTTTAAGACGAAATTTGAGAAATTGTAAACCCATAAAACAAGATTTTGCAAGTAAAACGTGATTTGGGATTCTAATGAAGAAAAAGATGGTTAACATAAAGAGAAATGAAAAAGCAAGGTTTTGAAGAATGTGGAGTTTTTTGGTTTTCTTATAAAGAAAATAGATAAACCCTAATTTCTCTCTTTCTCTCTCTAAAACTCCCAATGTGTTTCCTCTCTCTCTCTTCACACACACACAAACTCTCTCTCTCAAACTCTCTCTCTCTTTTGGTGGAAGCTGTGGAACTCTCTTATGGATAACTACTCAAGTTCCACAGTTTATATAGAGACTTCTCCGGTGAAAAATGTATTTTTATATTTATTTATATTTTTATATATCAACACTAAAATAATGTATGTGAACATTTAGAGTATTTTATTGGGAAAATGGTAATATGAACTACGAACTTTTTCGATTTGGTTAAAAAAGTTACAAACTTTAAAACTTAAATGTTAATGACGGTGGTTCATTTTATAATAAATATCTTATTATATATTTTTAGTTTCATCCCCAAGTTATTATAACTAAATTAATTTCTTCTTTTTGAAAACATTTCGTTCGAAAAAAAAATCTTCCTATATAGATATTCATCTAAAAATGGAAACAGAAATAAAGTGCAAATTAAGATATCTTAATTGATGAGGCTTTTGCAAATTTGTCATAATTTGTGACTATACTAATAAAATCGTTAGATTAAATGTTAAGATATTTTTGTAAAAAATGTTTGAATTATGACATTTTTGAAAATCCCCAAAAAAATTTTCTCAAAAAATCCCCCAATTAAGTTCTAATTAATTACCGTAATGGTGCCAAAAACAATCTATTGTTTTACAAAAAAAATTGTTAGAATTTTTTAATTTCATCTAAAATGAAAACATATATTTAATTCTTTAGGTTTTACTTAGTTTTATTTCTGATATTTGTAAGAATTTATTAATCTCTTTTACTATTATGATCACATGTTTTATGATTTCAAGGTTTAATGTATTGAAATAATTTATGTTCAATGGTAAATATTTTCTTCTGAATTTTTTGGTATATGGATTTAAGTCCACCAAACAGCGGAATGTTGTATTTAATTTATGTTCAGGTAATAAAACCAGCGTGTGGTCCATATGACGATAAAAAAAAATTAGGCTTAAATTTTAAAAAATGAACATTTTAGCCGAAATAAAATTGGTCTAGTGGTTCGTTACTAGTAACTATTTTCTTATAAAATTGGTCTAGTGGTTCGTTATAGTAACTATTTTCTTATGCGTCCAAGACATGTGCTTCATGCAACGGCAGATGCATTTATTTTTGTATCTAATTTATGTAATTCAGCTAAAAACAGATTTTTATTCTGAATTGAAAAAAAAAATAAAGATTTGAAGGAGAGAGATTCTATTTTCTTGGATAAAATCATACTTATTTTGTTAAATTGTGTAAACATAAAATTGGTACGTTGAACCTAGATTTCTACGTAGGACAGTGCATGACAGCAGGAGACGTTTAATTCAATTGTTAATATACTCTATTTTATTTGCGTCAACTTTATTAATTATATTTTAATAAATGTTCGTATATATATAAATATTTTTAAAAAAATGTATTAAATCAAACCATTCTTGGCAATCTTGTTAAACTCGATCATATCGTAAAGTAGAAAGTTTTTTTGAGTCGCTTAATTTTGGAGTCAACTCAATTCGATTTCGGTTTTATTTATTTACTAATTTTTTAGAAATATACTAACAAATATAATTTGTATATTAACAATAGTTCATATTATATGGCTAAAATAAACTATTTTAAATAATTAAACACAAAAAATTATAGTTTGTAACGGTATAGTTCTATGAAATATACCTTACAAAAATAAATAAATTTAACAGTAGAAATTAATAAATCAAATTAAAACAAATCATTTTTTGGTGTCTGTTTTTAAATTTATTGACAAAATAATTCTAAAAAAAATAGTCTATAACAAAAAGTTTTATTTAAACTTTTAATTAAAATTGAATAAATTTCAGAAAACAAATTTATTGACGGATCGAAGCCTTCTATGGATCAGATTTTCAAAGTGTTAGGGGATTTCTACTCCACTTCCGGTCTTCAGATCAACCGCCAAAAAACGGTTCTGTACTTAGATGGAAATAACGTGGAGGAATTAATGGAATTAGCATCTGATGCAGGGGTTCTCTTTCGTTCCCTTCCGGCAAAGTATTTGGGAATTTCACTTACCACCATGAAACTCGGAAAAAAAGATTTCGAACCTCTAATTGATAAGGTTGCGCAACGCATCTCACCTTGGAGGGTTCGTCACTTGTCTTTCGCGGGGAGGCTTCAACTTATTCGCTCTGTTTTAAATAGTACTGTCAACTTTTGGTTCTCAGCCTACATTCTCCCTCAATTATGCATCATGAAATTGGAAGGGCTATTTCGCTCGTTCTTATGGAAGGGGACGGTTGAAGCATGTCGTGGTGCTAAGGTATCTTGGGCTTCTGTGTGTCAACCGAAGTCGAATGGTGGTCTTGGACTTAAACGGTTAGGTCCTTGGAACAGAATTTTTGGTTTGAAGATCATTTGGAATCTCCACTCCAAACCTGATTCATTGTGGGCCCTATGGATTAATTCTCATCTTCTCAAAGGGAAGGTTTTCTGGGAGGCTGATTTTCGCACAAAGGGCTCATGGGGTTGGAGACAGATTATGAAGTTACGATCTGTAGCTTCCTCACTTCTTTCATGCAGAGTCATTTCGGAGAATCGTGCTTACTTCTGGCATGATAGTTGGCTACCCTCAGGATCTCTCAGCTCTTTTTTAACCTCTCATGGTCCTTTGATTTCAGGTATTAGTAACTCTGCCACCGTGGGAGAAGCTGTTACTTCAGGCCTTTGGCACTCCAATGGTGAAATTTCAGCAAGAATCAATCGTAGTCCTCTGCTCAGCAGATTGCGAGAGTTGCTTCCTCCATCAGTTCCGGTGCTGAGTCCTTTTGGAAATGACGAATACCGTTGGTGTTCTTCAACTCGGTTCAATTCTGCCCAAACATGGAAAGCGTTGTGTGATCCTAGTACCGTGGTTCGCTGGCATAAGGCTGTTTGGTTCTCTCTTAGTATCCCCAAGCACTCATTTTTCACTTGGTTGGTTGCTTGGGAGAGGCTAGCTACAAAGGACAGATTGATCTCATGGGGGCTTGATGTCCCAAGGAGCTGCGTTCTGTGTAATTTGTGCGATGAATCTAGCTGCCACCTCTTTACAGGTTGTCCAATAACTAACTCTCTATGGAAAAGGCTGTTTAACAATTCTGCAGGTCATGCCCAAAATTCAACTCCAGATCTACTCCAATGGTCGATGAAAGATCATGGCTCCAAGGAAAAGAACACTCTCACCAAACTCATCGTCCAAGCGGGTATCTACGAAATTTGGAAAGAGCGTAATACTCGACTTTTTCAGCAGGTTTCTCGCTCCATTGATAGGATTGCGCTAGAAGTCCGTCGAACAATTCGAAGTAGACTGTCCTCGCATTTAACAACCCAACGTTCTTCGCAAATTGCCTCATCCTCGTTGGGCATCTCCCTGCTTGAAATCTGGTTTCGTGATTACCATCCCTCAGTTCCTACCACACCACAAACTCAGGCGAACCTGCACTTATTATCCTCCACAGGCCCGTCTATGCCAAGACTCGATTAACAAATCTTGATGTACCGTGTACCGTGTTTGCTCTCAACATCTTAATTCTGGTTTTCCTATGAGTTTTCTCTCTCGGTACTCTGTTCAAACCTCTACCACTCTTGTAATGTGTAATCCCAAACTCGATGCTAGTAAAAAAAAAAAAAAAAAAAAAAAAAAAAA
>KE150775.1:275530-293789 GCA_000411095.1 Aethionema arabicum
ACGGGTGGGTTTAATTTGCTGAAAATACAAACGTTAGAGTTTTTTTACATCTCTTCAAAAGTAAGAGTTTAATCGGTGAAAACGGCCAAACCTCAGATTTTTTTTTTTCATTCATCCCAAAAAAATGAGATAAATTTTGAATAAATTTGCTTTGTCTTTATTCCAATGGTGACAAAAAAAAATCATAAACTTTGTAATCCTTTTAAATCTTACGTTTCTTTTCTATTTTTTTATTCATAAACATACAAATGAGTTGTATTCTAAATGTGTTACACTCTAGTTTCAGCTGCAATTATGGCATTTTCTATATCAATTTGTACTCAACTAATGGAACCAGTTTGTGGTTCATAAAAAAAATATTAATTAATAATATTTTGTACAATATTACTAAAAATAATAAAAGGTTTGTTTTAAAAATATACACCACTTGTAATAGAGCGTTTATTATTTAAAAAAATATAATTAAATAATATCATAGAACTTTTATAAATAATAATAAAAACATCGTAATAATAATAAACATATATTTAAAGAAGATTACATGTAATTTTAATAAATACATAATTATACTATAAATTGCATATAAATAATATAAGAACATAAAAATGAATTCATAAAATTATAAGTGCCATACAAAAATTAATTAGGCAAACTATGGTTGCATAGTTATAATTTGTTTTTAAGATCTTAAGATTCCTTGTTATTATATTATTTTGTATTAACTTTAATGAAAAACTGTTATTGAATAAGAAAAATTTTATTTTTAGAACAAAATGTATTAATATTTATGAAAAAAAATTAAATGGGCTAAAATGTTACAAGAAAAAAATTGAACAAAATTATTTATCACATATAAACTATAAAGGGGGATTTGCAAAAATGCTCTCATTCAAGTATTTTTTGCAAAAATGTCCTAATCAAGCATTTTTTGCAAAAATGCCCTAACATTATACCCAAAATTATAAGTGGTATACTCTCACACTTTATGAAAAATTTGCAAAAATGTATTCAATTAGGGCATTTTGCATAATTGATTTTTTAAAAATTTTCTCATTCAAACATTTTTTGCAAAAATATCATAACAATAGACCCAAAAGTATAATTGATAAACTCTATAAAAAAGACAAATTTGCAAAAAATGCTTGAATTAGGACATTTTAGGTAAATCCTCAACTATAAAAGGTAAAATACAAAGTGTTTTTTAGATGAATTACCCAAAATGTTCTAATTCACGAGATTTTTATAAATTTGTCTTAATGTGTGAAAGTATACCCTTGGGTATACCACAAAGTTTATAAAATTATATAAACTCTTTTTTTTTAATTATCTTAGTTATAAATCTTTTAAACAACTTACAATACAAAATGAATATAAATAGATTTATATTAAAATAAAATAAAAAATCATTTTGATAACCAAACTTAGTTGGTTCATCTAATCATAACCTTATATTATTAAGAATGTAATGCACATAAATTAAAATCATATAAGTTACTAATTTTCAACATGTGTTTGGATGTAAACATATATTCAGTTAGAAAGCCTAGAAACATAATTGAAAATTCATATAATAATTAACTACTCTAAATTATTTTCTATAGTTTAGTATGCAGACAAAGTCAATATAACTTTGACCTAAGAAAATAAAAAACATCCCTAATTGGAAACTAAATTTGAATAAGATATAAGAATACATGTACTAGTATATTTTTTTGTATGTTTAATATTATAATTATCAAGTAATTAAAAAATTGTAGTTGAAATTGTAAGATGAATTAATAATAGAGATTTGCAAAAATACACTTTTGAGGAGAAATTTGTCAAAATATACAAATTCATTAATACATATCAAAAATATATTTATCTCAGTTATTTGTGTTTTTTTTATAAACTACAAAATTTATGGGTCTTATGACTCGTACATCTTTTTCAATCGGAAACGAGAGCGGCTAAATGTTCATAATAATTTGTGTTAGTCTTTTCCTAACGAGAGAATCAAACCGAGGTTTTTTGAACTTTTATCGACAAAAAAACCAATAAACCAAGTTTTGTTGGAATTTGTGTATTTTTACACTCATGAAAGAATGTGTTTTTTGCAATCTTTGTAATTCAATCGTTAATTTTTATAATAATTTAGAGGGAGTAAAGAAAGAGAAAAAGAAAGGTGAGAAGATGATAAGTAAGGCAGAGGAGCCCATACCTAACTCCCAACTAAAACCCAACCTCCATTCAATTCATTGATAACCATTATTTTTATTTTTATTTTTATATTTTTATTTATTGACTTTTTATTTGTCATATTCTCTCACTGGTCAATGCACTTACGCAAGACTCACCTAGATTTTGGGCCAAAATTACTTTGACAAATTAATGAATATTAAAAATAAATTAATTAATTAAGATAACCAAGAGAGATGATGATTAAATCATGAAAATGTTGGTCGACTAAACCCGCCAAACCAACCCTCTCTCAACATGTTTAGTATTCTCTACATTTACACAATATTATAATAATAATTATTATTATTTTACAACGGAAAATAGACTGACCAAATGAAGGAAAAATTATAACATGGGTCATGGTCATGGTCATAATCATGACCATGATTAAATAACGAGATTGTTAGGATTAATTATGTTTTAGAATCTTAGAGGCTAACATAATATCAATAAAAACAAAAATAAAACATAATATCAATATACATAATTAATAAGTCGTTTTCCAAGACAATTATCGTTATCTCATTAACTCTATGTTTGTATTGAATGACGTCTCTCTCTATCTCTCTATATATATTATATATCTTCAAAACCTTCATTAAAATTAAATACTTTTCCATATAAATGTGTCATAATCTTTACTAATCTCAAATTTCTCTAACTACGATATTTAAAGTTTAAATTTTACGGTTTAGTCGAAACAATGTAATTATAGTGGTTTCCACTTTGTAATCTTTTTCCTCCGTATCTAAAGATATCTAGGTTTAAACTGCAATATTGATATTTAATTTATATATTTAAATTTAACTTGTTATAACTAATGAAATTAGTTTGTGACCCAAGAGAAAAAAAAGATTACAGTTTAAAAACCAATTTAAAAAACGGAGAAAACATATGACAACAAACAATAACAATTGATGCATTTAATTTATGCATTAAATTAATAATTCAGCTAATAAAATCGGATTTTGGTCCAAAATACAAAATCTATACTCCTTCCGTATTTTTATATATATCATTTTGACATTTTGCACACAATTTAAGATTTTTTTTTTTAATTTGCCTAAAATAACCTTAGTTATTAAATGTATTTACCATTTTAATGTTTATTTATTTAATTTTTCAACATTTATTAATGAGGTTAGAATAGTCATTTCCTTATAAATTTTATCTTGAAATTTGAAAACGACATATATTTTGAAACAAAAAATTATTCTTAAAACGACATATATAAAAATACAGAGAGAGTACTATATAAAAACTTGTTACGGTACATATATATCAAAATCAAATATACATAAATAAATATATACATATATGTAGGTTTAATCTTGGGTCCAAAGCTTTGGAAAAAAAAAATCTTGTAATAATCTTATACATTAATTAAAAAAAATTATTGTAATTGAAAAATACTTCTTTTTTTTTTGGGAATGATACCTAAATAATCTTAAGCCCGGACCTTGCATATATGACCTATATAAACAAAATTATACTTAACTCTAATATTAATCCTACAAAAATAAGAAAACGACACGATTGAGATATGCTTCACGAGGCAAAATCATTTTGCTGCAATTAGATAGTATTTATTAAGCTTAATCTCGTCATATTTGTATTGTTATGATTAGTATAATGCTCTAATTTATTTAATTAGTATTGATCATGTGTCTTAATGCGGTATGCTGCAATTAAATAAATATTTAATTATTAGCTTAATCTCTTCATATTTGCATTATTATGATTACTATAATGCTCTACTTTATTCAATAATTATTAATCATGTGTCTTAATGCGGTATGCTACTCTGTACAAAACTGTTGTTTTTTTTTGTATAAGAGGATTGATTTTAAGAGATTGTATATTATTTTCAAATTGTAAATTTATTATAAATATTGAACTTCAATTTGCATTATATCATCTTAAAAAATAAGACGAATTAGTGTACATTGCATTCAATTTATCAAATTATATAACAGAATTTAGCTGTTCAATTTTATTGCCAAATTTCGCCGTCAAATTCTCGCCTTACCACAAATTTACCTCACGCAATTTTGTTTTGTTTCTATCGCTATTAATTCCATGAGTTTGTTAATAATTCACACTATATTTAAAATTTTATACTTTTATTTGACACATTTTACAAACTAAATATTTATGGAGGAATTATGCAAAATACTTTCATTCAAGCTTTTTTTTGCAAATTTGTCTTTAGTGTGAGATATACCAAATATACTTTTGAGTCTATTGTTATGGTATTTTTTTGCAAAAAAATGCTTGAATGGAGACATTTTTAAAAATTAATTATGCAAAATACTCTAATTCAATACGTTTTTGCAAATTTGTCCTAAAGTGTGATACCATTTATGTTTTTGCAAATTTGTCCTAAAGAGTGAGAGTATACCACTTATACCGTTGGATCTAATGTTAAAATATTTTTGCAAAAAATACTTGAATTATGGTACATTTGTAAAAAAACTTGAATGAAGATATTTTTGCAAATTCCTAATATTATTTCACATAAAAAAGTATTAATTTTTTTTGTCTTTTGAACTACAAATTAGTGTCATTAATCATTACAAATTAAATACAGAAAAAAATACCGTTACTGCGAATCGAATCCATATATCTTTGGATACAAAAGAGAGAAATTACAAAGTGGAAACCACTAAATCTATTTTATTCCAACAATGAAATACTAATTTAAAACCACATTTTTTATTTTCGAATAATTTTTTTTAGTGATTTTCCCTTTTTATTATTTTAATAAATGTTACAATTAATTAACAATACTTTTAGCATCAGATTCAAATCATTTTAAAAATTACCAAAATTTGATTAACCAATCTGTGAATCACTTCTCTCGCCAATCAAAATCGAGAGCGTGGAGAACCAAATGAAAAGGAGAGAGAGACAGGAGAGAGAAGGGTAGATGGGGAACTACTACGGCGCCTCCTAAAACAATAAAAAATAAAAAATAAAAGAAATGAAGAAGAAGAGGAAAAAACAATGGAGAAGGTGTGGAGTGTGGCGGAGGCAGACACCACGTGCACTCTCTTCCTCTGCGTCTTCTTCTTCTCCTTCTTTCTTTCTCCTTCCCTCTCTCGCTATTAACTCTTTTGACCCCACCTTTTCTTCTCTAACTCCAACCTACCCTTCCCTCTCTCTCTCTCTCTCTCTTTAAACCACTCCCTTTCTCTCTGTACTGTTAGGTAAACGTACATCTTCTTCTCTTTTACATGATTTTTTTCACTCCTCATAAACCAATTCGATTCCACCTTCTTCCACAAGGTTTGGAGCCTGTTTGATCTCAAGCTGCTCTGTAAGTCGTGCCTCCAAATTTCACTCTTGTTTCCGCTGATTTCGGTGTTTTGTTGATTGCTCCGTCTACTGAATTTTTCTGACTTCAAGTTATGATCACACTGCCGCTTCTCAATTTTAGATGACTTGTTTATGTGCGAGTTTCTTCGTGTTTTTTCGACTTCCTCTTCTGCAATTGAGGGATCTATGTTTAAAATCTGCTTGGGGGTGCTTTTTTAATTGTTATTTTTTGCCGTGTAGATCTCTCAGATTTCTTATTTTGAGGAAATTTTTACTGAAGAAGAGAAGAAAATGTTTCAATAATGTATTTGGGATATCAGAGTTTTCTTTTTGTTTGTAATTATGGTTTCTAACTTGCAACACTTTTTGCTTATGACTGCGTTCACCTTTTCTTTTGCCTTTTCTTGGTATGAATACGTTAAGCATCGCTGTCAACATTCCATCTTTATGTCTGAGATTGAAACAACCCAAATCTGGTGTTTTCATTCTTCTGTTATATCCTTTTAAGCCATGTTTTTGTATTGTCTCAAGCGCAGAGAATAGTATCAGTGGCTCCTTTTGTTGATCAAGTTGTGTGTTCTGGTTAAAATATTATAATTCTTGAGACGCTGTTACTAATTCTTTGTAAATTGACTGATCTTATTGTTGTTTTTTTGCAGTATATCTGAAGCTTGAATAATAGTAACGATGGCTAGCTCCATCAACGGGTATCGAAGTACTATAGTTCCTGGCACAAATCATGTCACGGTTTCTGAAGTTGATGTGTTTTGTAAATCCCTTGGAGGGGAAAGACCAATCCATAGTATTTTGATTGCTAACAATGGAATGGCAGCTGTTAAATTTATACGTAGTGTCAGAACATGGGCTTATGAAACATTTGGCACAGAGAAAGCTATATTGTTGGTGGGTATGGCAACTCCTGAAGACATGAGGATTAATGCGGAACATATCAGAATTGCTGATCAGTTTGTGGAGGTGCCGGGAGGAACGAACAATAATAACTATGCTAATGTTCAGCTTATTGTAGAGGTGAGAATGAAACTTTTGGGAACTTCTACTTGGTAAAGTGATTAGCTCAGATTATTATAAAACTGGAATCTGTGATGTGTAGTTGTGTAGTATGAGACATTTGTGTTTAGTGTGCAATACCGAACACATGAATTGTCAGTTACTCACAGGAAGCTCAATTTCATCAACTTCAGCAAGAAAGTTGTCGTCGTTTGTGTTATTCTTCATTCATCTTTTTTTAATTACTATGTGTAGATGGCCGAAGTAACTCGTGTGGATGCAGTTTGGCCTGGTTGGGGTCATGCATCTGAAAACCCAGAATTACCTGATGCTTTAACTGCAAAAGGTATAATATTTCTTGGTCCTCCAGCAGCTTCAATGGCAGCATTAGGGGATAAGATTGGTTCGTCATTGATTGCACAAGCTGCTGATGTACCTACTTTGCCATGGAGTGGTTCCCATGTGAGTAAATTTACTTTTGTAAAAGCTGAACTTGTTTACTAGAGAATTGGTGAGCTGTTCAAAATGCTGAATTATTTATGTGCTCAGGTTAAAATTCCTCCTGATAGCAGCTTGGTTACCATCCCTGAGGAGATCTACCGGCAAGCTTGTGTCTACACAACTGAAGAAGCAATTGCTAGCTGTCAAGTTGTGGGTTACCCAGCAATGATCAAAGCATCGTGGGGTGGTGGTGGTAAAGGGATTCGGAAGGTTGGCCTGTTTAGATTTGCCTTTGGACTGTTCAGTCTTCTTTTCTAATGTGGAGTAAGCTGATATTTACGTACGTATCCTGTGTGCTGGTTGGAACTCTAGGTTCATAATGATGATGAGGTTAGGGCACTTTTCAAGCAAGTTCAAGGTGAGGTCCCTGGCTCACCGATATTCATAATGAAGGTTGCATCACAGGTAATGTTACTTAATTCTATTTCTGGATATAAGCATAACTGAATTTATATGTTGGTGTTTGCTAAAGAAGATTGATTCAGTTATGCTTGACTTCACTTAATGTTTCATTTGTCTAATCTTTTTAATAGAGTCGGCATTTAGAGGTCCAGCTGCTCTGTGACAAACATGGAAATGTTGCAGCACTGCATAGCCGTGATTGTAGTGTCCAGAGAAGACACCAAAAGGTTTTTCAGTTGTTAAATCTTTCCATTTTTGGTTCATTAGAAATATGTTCTGTCTAATTTCCTTTAGGTGTTTCAATAATACTCTCCACAGATTCTCCAATTGAGTAATAAAATTTGTGGAATCTAGCTGTTTTTCGGATTCCATGAGTTTATACTTTATGGTTGTATCACAGATCATCGAGGAGGGTCCAATTACAGTGGCTCCACCAGAAACAGTTAAGAAACTTGAACAGGCAGCTAGAAGGTTAGCTAAGAGTGTCAACTATGTCGGAGCCGCTACTGTTGAGTATCTCTACAGCATGGACACCGGGGACTACTACTTCTTAGAGCTTAACCCTCGGTTACAGGTTCGTTTCTTAGTGCAGCTTCATTTTGTTTTAAATTCTACCGAAAGGTTCATTCTTGAAAGTTGAAAACATCTTGACTTGATGTTTGAATTCAGGTTGAGCACCCTGTAACTGAGTGGATAGCTGAGATAAATCTTCCTGCTGCCCAAGTTACTGTAGGGATGGGAATTCCTCTCTGGCAAATCCCTGGTATGTTCTGCATCATTCTTTTCAAGGAGCAGCATTTCCTTTTCTAGTCCACGCACACATGTGATATCTTGTCTGTTTCACTTTGGTTTGTTAGAGATAAGACGGTTCTATGGTATAGAACATGGTGGAGGTTATGATTCTTGGAGGAGAACATCTGCCGTTAGCTCGCCTTTTGATTTCGATAAAGCTCAGTCTATAAGGCCAAAAGGTCATTGTGTGGCTGTGCGTGTTACAAGCGAGGATCCTGATGACGGTTTCAAACCCACGAGCGGTAAAGTACAGGTAATGTGAGTTCTGTTGAATGCAAAGATAAAACTCCATTTATTTAATACTGTGTAGCGTAACACTTGTATGAACTTTCAACAGGAGTTGAGTTTTAAGAGCAAGCCAAATGTGTGGGCGTACTTCTCTGTCAAGGTAGGCATATCGTTAGGTACTCAACTAGATAAGGTGCTACCTATGTCTTAAATCTTACGAAATTTTTTTCTTACAGTCTGGTGGAGGCATCCACGAGTTCTCAGATTCCCAGTTTGGTAAGTTAATTGAGATTATAAGTATTTGCGCTTCTAAGTCTGTTCTTTCTTGAATTTGCAAATTGAAATTTCCTTTAATTTTTTTATTCAGGACATGTTTTTGCATTTGGGGAATCCAGAGCGCTGGCAATAGCAAATATGGTTCTTGGGCTGAAAGAAATTCAAATTCGTGGGGAGATTAGGACTAACGTTGACTACACGATTGACCTTTTACATGTACCCTTCTTCTTATGCGCAGAACTTACATTATGTATTTGCAATGATCCCTGACAAATACATTTCAATGGTGACCAGGCTTCTGATTACCGGGAAAACAAAATTCACACTGGCTGGTTGGACAGTAGAATTGCTATGCGGGTCAGAGCAGAGAGACCTCCATGGTATCTCTCAGTTGTCGGCGGTGCCCTTTATGTAATAGCCTCTTTCTCAAAGATCTATTTTTCTTGACTAGTTTCTATCTGGTAACAAAATATTCTCTTTGTCCAGAAAGCATCAGCAACGAGTGCTGCCGTGGTCTCAGATTATGTTGGTTATCTTGAGAAGGGACAAATTCCTCCAAAGGTACTCCACAATAGCCCTTTCTTTTGCCGTGCATGTAATTAATTTGTAGCTTACTCTCTGTCTTTAATTGCAGCATATATCTCTAGTGCATTCTCAAGTGTCTCTAAATATTGAAGGAAGTAAATATACGGTATGTATCTCAGCAGAGTCAAAATTCCACACTTCTTTTCGATTCTATGTTTTTGCTGCCATATGAGTTTTGCACTGAAGATGTTCTTCCTGAGGTTCATTAACTTAAACGTAATTGTTTTTAGATTGATGTGGTCCGGGGTGGATCAGGAAGTTACAGGTTAAGAATGAACAACTCACAAGTTGTATCAGAAATACACACTCTACGAGACGGAGGTCTGTTGATGCAGGCAAGTTTTCTGCCTTGGTTCCAAAATACGAAGTGGAAACATATATGTGTCATGCGTACTATTTACCTTTTTGTGAATCTCACCTCCTCGGTTGGTTTCAACTCTCATTGCAGTTGGATGGTAAAAGCCATGTGCTATATGCAGAGGAAGAAGCGGCAGGAACCCGTCTTCTCATTGATGGAAGAACTTGTTTACTACAGGTTTTAACTAAATTCTGTTTCCCCATATTAATTCACAAGTATCTTAATTTATTTTAGCATAAAGTTATCTGCCATCTTTTACTCATTCAGAATGATCACGATCCATCAAAGTTGATGGCTGAGACACCATGCAAGCTGCTGAGGTATCTGGTGCCAGATAACAGCAGTATTGATGCCGATACGCCCTATGCCGAAGTTGAGGTGATGAAGATGTGCATGCCACTTCTTTCGCCTGCATCAGGAGTTATCCATTTTAAAATGTCTGAAGGACAAGCCATGCAGGTAAAACCACGCCCCCATTGCTAAAAGAAGTTTTGTTTCTTCTATTATTTTGTAGAAACTGATTATTAACCCGTCTATTACTTTCTCGACAGGCTGGAGAACTTATAGCCAGGCTTGATCTTGATGATCCTTCTGCTGTAAGAAAGGCTGAACCTTTCCATGGAAGTTTCCCAAGATTAGGGCCTCCAACCGCTATCTCTGGTAGAGTTCATCAGAAATGTGCTGCAACATTAAATGCAGCTCGCATGATCCTTGCTGGCTACGAGCACAATGTGGATGAGGTAATAGCAATTTTTTACCGATCGAACTTTGCTAAAAGATTATTTGACTGAGATGGAATATATCTTGCAGGTTGTTCAAGACTTACTTACTTGTCTGGATAGCCCAGAGCTTCCATTCCTTCAGTGGCAAGAGTGCTTCGCAGTTCTAGCTACACGACTGCCTAAAGATCTCAGGAACATGGTAAACACATATGGGCTATTCATATATGTTTCCCTTTCCTATGTTTTCAGTTTCATTTATCTAATGTTTTTCTTATGAACCCTTTATCAGCTAGAATCGAAGTATAGGGAATTTGAAGGTATCTCCATTAACTCCCTGAATGTGGATTTCCCTGCCAAACTTTTAAGAGGCATTCTTGAGGTGACTACCTCCTCTATTCGCACCATTGGAGACCTAGCGTCCTGTTTTTACCTCTGAAATGCCCTCTCTTGGTCCACTTCTTGCTGCAGGCACATATATCATCTTGTGATGAGAAAGAGAGAGGTGCCCTTGAAAGGCTCATTGAACCATTGATGAGTCTAGTGAAGTCATATGAAGGTGGTAGAGAAAGTCATGCCCGTGTTATTGTCCATTCCCTTTTTGAAGAGTATCTCTCAGTAGAAGAACTATTCAATGACAACATGCTGGTACTATATGATTGACTAGTTAGACGGCTTTGTGATTACTAGTTTTATCTGAGAATTCGTAATAGGTGACTTTTCTTTCTTATAGGCTGATGTTATAGAACGAATGCGTCAGCAATACAAGAAAGATCTGTTGAAGATTGTGGATATAGTTCTCTCACACCAGGTTTAAGATTATCCTCTCCACTATGATTACTGTTTCTCTCTCTCTTTTCATCACTATCATTTACTGGTATGCTCATGTGTTCTTCTTTTTAGGGCATTAAAAACAAAAACAAGCTCGTTCTACGGCTCATGGAGCAGCTTGTTTACCCTAATCCTGCTGCGTATAGAGATAAACTTATCCGATTCTCAACACTTAATCATACTAATTACTCTGAGGTAAATTTGGTTTCTTTAAGTTTTATGACATTTAAGTTGACGCTTATCAACTGACGATCAATTTTGTGTGTGTAGCTGGCACTCAAGGCGAGTCAATTGCTGGAACATACCAAACTAAGTGAACTTCGTTCAAACATTGCTAGAAGCCTTTCAGAGTTAGAAATGTTTACAGAGGATGGAGAAAATATGGATACTCCCAAGAGGAAGAGCGCCATTAATGAAAGGATAGAAGATCTGGTGAGCGCGTCTTTAGCTGTTGAAGATGCACTAGTGGGACTGTTTGACCACAGCGATCACACACTTCAAAGAAGAGTCGTTGAGACTTATATTCGCAGATTATACCAGGTTAGATTTCACCTTATACACACTTATTTTTCAAAATTCTTCCTGAACTGCGTTTCAAGGACTTCATAATAACTTAACTTTTTACAATAGCCATATGTCGTTAAAGAAAGCGTGAGGATGCAGTGGCATCGGTCTGGTCTTATTGCTTCTTGGGAATTCCTAGAGGAGCATATGGAGAGAAAGAACATCGGCTCAAACGACCAGGAGACATCGGAAAAGGGATTAGTTGAGAAGCATAGCAATAAAAAATGGGGGGCTATGGTTATCATCAAATCACTGCAGTTTCTGCCGAGTATAATAAATGCAGCTTTGAAAGAAACAGACCACAACAACTATGAATCTGCCGGGGCTGCTTTGTCTGGTAATATGATGCACATTGCTATCGTTGGCATAAACAATCAGATGAGTCTGCTTCAAGACAGGTACGTGACACAGCCTGATCATTTGAACTAGCTTAGGCCCTATAGTGTCCATCTATTCTGTTGTCATGCGGGACATTTATTTATTTTTTTTGCAGTGGGGACGAGGACCAAGCTCAGGAAAGAGTTGACAAGCTGGCCAAAATTCTTAAAGATGAAGAAGTGAGTTCGAGCCTCTGTTCTGCTGGTGTCCGTGTGATCAGCTGTATAATTCAACGAGATGAAGGACGAACACCCATCAGGCATTCTTTCCATTGGTCGATGGAGAAACATTATTATGAGGAAGAGCCATTGCTGCGCCATCTTGAACCTCCTCTGTCCATATACCTTGAGCTGGTATGATCATATGTTAATTCTTGTTTAACGTATTTTGCGTTCTATTTAGTGATTGTTTTACTCTTTGTCTGATGCAGGATAAGCTCAAAGGGTACACTAACATACAGTATACACCGTCACGTGACCGTCAATGGCATATGTATACTGTTACAGACAAACCAGTGCCAATCAAGAGGATGTTCCTCAGATCTCTTGTCAGACAGGCTACAATGAATGACGGGTATCTGATGCAGCACGGGGAGGACATCCAACTTAAACAAACACTATTCTCCATGCCGTTTACCTCAAAATGCATTCTGAGGTCTTTGATGGATGCTATGGAGGAATTGGAACTAAATGCACATAATGCTAACATGAAACCAGACCACGCACATATGTTCCTTTGCATACTACGTGAGCAGCAGATAGATGATCTTGTGCCTTTCCCAAGGTAGCTATGGTCGAGTCTTGGACACATATAGTTTGTGTAAGAACTTAAGGTAACACTATTCATTGTATTTTTCACAGGAGAGTTGAGGTGAATGTGGAGGATGAAGAAACTACAGTCGAGATGATCTTGGAAGAAGCAGCACGAGAAATGCACAGGTCTGTTGGAGTGAGAATGCATAGGCTGGGTGTGTGCGAGTGGGAAGTGCGGCTATGGTTGGTGTCCTCTGGACAGGCAAATGGTGCATGGAGGGTCGTCGTTACAAATGTGACAGGCCGTACATGTACTGTCAATGTAAGTTCTGCTTACACGTGTTCGGTGGTTCAAATGATACACAGATTACACATCTCCAGGTCTTGACCTGCTGTGATTCGCTGTTTCAGATATACCGAGAAGTGGAAGCTTCTGGGAAAAACAGTTTAATTTACCATTCAATAACTAAGCAAGGACCTTTGCATGGAACCCTGATCAATGATCAATACAAGCCGCTGGGAAATTTGGACAGGAAACGTCTAGCCGCAAGGAAGAGTAACACAACTTACTGTTACGACTTCCCATTGGTTAGTATCTGACTTAACGCAGAGATCTTCTCTTTTGGCTGTGTTCTGTCCATCTTACGTTAATCTATGTCTTTCAGGCGTTTGAAACAGCCTTGGAGCTTTTGTGGACTTCACAGCATCCGGGATTTAAGAAACCATGTAAAACTAATCTGATCAACGTTAAAGAGCTTGTATTCTCCGGCCCAAAAGGTTCTTGTGGTACATCTCTCATTCCAACTGAACGACCACCGGGTCTCAACGATTTTGGGATGGTGGCCTGGTGCCTAGAGATGACGACTCCTGAGTTTCCTATGGGACGGAAACTTCTCATAGTAGCCAATGATGTCACCTTCAAAGCTGGTTCTTTTGGCCCTAAAGAGGATGCGTTTTTCCTTGCTGTAACTGAACTCGCTTGTGCTAAGAAGCTTCCCCTTATTTATTTAGCAGCAAATTCTGGTGCCCGCCTTGGTGTTGCTGAAGAACTCAAATCCTGCTTCAAAGTTGGGTGGTCAGATGAGCTTTCCCCTGAGAGTGGTTTTCAGTATATATACCTAACCCCTGAAGATTACGCAAGGATTGGGTCATCTGTAATTGCCCACGAAGTGAAGACCCCTAATGGGGACACTAGATGGGTGATTGATACGATTGTTGGTAAAGAAGACGGTATTGGAGTAGAGAACTTAACAGGAAGTGGGGCAATAGCAGGTGCTTACTCAAGGGCGTACAATGAAACTTTTACCTTAACCTATGTTAGTGGAAGAACGGTTGGAATTGGTGCATACCTCGCTCGCCTTGGTATGCGATGCATTCAGAGACTAGACCAGCCGATCATCTTGACTGGATTTTCTACGCTCAACAAGTTGCTTGGGCGTGAAGTCTATAGCTCTCATATGCAACTTGGTGGCCCAAAAATCATGGGGACAAATGGTGTTGTTCATCTTACAGTCTCAGATGATCTTGAAGGTGTAGCAGCGATTCTTAACTGGCTAAGCTACATTCCTGCTTACATCGGTGGTCCTCTTCCTGTTCTAGCTTCTTCAGATCCACCAGAAAGAACTGTAGACTATGTCCCAGAGAATTATTGTGACCCACGAGCCGCTATAGCTGGAGTTGTTGATAATACCGGTAAATGGCTTGGCGGCATCTTCGATAAAAACAGCTTTGTTGAAACTCTTGATGGCTGGGCAAGAACTGTAGTAACTGGAAGAGCTAAACTCGCGGGAATACCAGTAGGAGTAGTCGCAGTCGAGACACAAACCGTGATGCAGATAATCCCAGCTGATCCAGGACAGCTTGATTCTCATGAAAGAGTAGTTCCACAAGCAGGACAAGTCTGGTTTCCTGATTCAGCAGCCAAAACAGCTCAAGCGCTCATGGATTTCAACCGCGAAGAGCTTCCATTATTCATCCTTGCAAACTGGAGAGGCTTTTCAGGTGGACAAAGAGATCTCTTCGAAGGAATACTTCAAGCTGGTTCAACTATAGTTGAAAATCTAAGAACATATCGTCAGCCAGTGTTTGTATACATACCAAAGATGGGAGAGCTACGTGGCGGAGCTTGGGTCGTTGTTGATAGCCAGATAAACTCAGACTACGTTGAAATGTACGCTGATAGCACCGCCCGTGGAAACGTGCTCGAGCCAGAAGGTACAATAGAAATCAAGTTTAGAACAAAAGAGATGTTAGAGTGTATGGGAAGATTGGACCAGAAAATAATCAGTCTCAAAGCAAAACTACAAGATGCTAAGCAAACCGAAGCTTATGCAGACATTGAGCTCCTCCAGCAACAGATAAAAGCACGAGAGAAGCAGCTTTTACCGTCATATATCCAAATCGCAACCAAATTTGCAGAACTTCATGACACTTCCATGAGAATGGAAGTAAAAGGAGTGATTAAAAGTGTTGTGGACTGGAGTACCTCACGAGAATTCTTCTATAAGAAGCTTAACCGGAGAATTGCTGAAAGTTTTTTGGTGAGGAAAGTAAGAGAGGCTAATGGAGATAACTTATCGTATAAATCTGCAATGGGTTTGATTCAAGATTGGTTCTGCAAATCTGAGATTGCAAAGGGGAAAGAAGAAGCTTGGAGTGATGATGAAATGTTCTTTATGTGGAAGGATAATGTTAGTAACTTCGAACCAAAGCTGAGTGAGTTAAGAGCTCAGAAACTGTTGGATCAGCTTGTAGAGATCGGGAATTCTTCGGACTTGCAGGCTCTTCCTCAGGGACTAGCTAATCTTCTAAACAAGGTACGAAACTGTTTATAAAACTTAGAAGTTTGAGTCTTTTAAAGCAAGTCGGGTTTTTGAGATATGAAGTGATAGTAATTTTCCGACAGGATAACTTGAAACTACTATGTTCAGAGATCTCAAAAACCCGACTCTACACCCTTCACATTTGTCTCGTCGACAAAAATCATAAATCATTTTTTTTAGATTCACCAAAACTCACTTTCTCATTTTTTTTTCCCCAAATACTTGAAATTATCTCACTTTCTCATTTGTTTCCCCCTAATACTTGAAATTAACTCACTTTCTCATTTAATTATGGAGTTGGCGGTTCCATTTCATTAAACCAATTTTATTGGCAAAAAAAATTGAGGGTTTATTACCAAAAAAAAGTGAAAATTGAGGGTTTTTTTTGCAAAAAAGATAAAATTGAAGAGTTTTTTTAAC
The DNA here is from genome assembly GCA_000411095.1 of Aethionema arabicum. Taxonomy (NCBI): domain Eukaryota; kingdom Viridiplantae; phylum Streptophyta; class Magnoliopsida; order Brassicales; family Brassicaceae; genus Aethionema; species Aethionema arabicum. The sequence goes on from KE150775.1 coordinate 291,705, forward strand.
AATTTAAATCTATGAGATCTTTTCGTCTAAATGACAAAACTAGAGATTTTTTCCAAAAAAAAAAATAGAGTATTTTTTATTATTATTTCAAATTTGTGGGGTTTTTAGCTAATAGATCTACATAAATTTCTTTGTTTTCCATAATCTTAATCTTTTATTTAATTGTTATGGGTACGTGAGTAAATATGTGTGATGTAATGCAGGTGGAAGCTTCTAGAAGAGAACAGCTGGTGGATGAGCTTAGAAAGGTGTTGAATTGATGTGGAAGTGGTTAAGTTTGAGTTCCACGAAGACAGGTGTTATGAGGCTTCAGATAGCAAGTGACTGAAATTAGATTTTATTTTTTTGTCAGTGTCGTCCGATCCAGAGTCGAGTTCAGGACATAATCTTCCTTTGTATTTGTTGGCCTGAACTGTAAATGTTGTAGCTTTGTTGTTCCGGCATTAGTTTGTTGCGCAATAATGTTTCAAATATTTAATGTATTGATTAAATAAATATATTTTAGATGTTTTAATTTACTAAAGGACAAATATTTAAGTTTAAATAAAACTATCCTAATCATAGCTCACATCATACTACCGGACCAAAAACCGCTTGCCTCATAAATTTTTGGATTCGTTGATTTTAAAGCTAATATGATTGTTATATATCGGTATATATCTCCACTCATGATTGTGTTACATATGGTTATCTTTGATTGTTGCAATAGATAAAAAAAAATCCTTAGGATTTGACAAGACAACAGGATTCTGGAGTAATGAGAGAATTACTTCTGACTTTTGTTAGATTCACATAAAAAAACTCAATGCTTAGAAGTATCTGCAAACTTATTACAAGTTTAAAATCATGAAACCAAACGCAATATCGATTATTTGATCTAAAGTTGATGCTTTCTTGCCTTCATCTTAATACATTAGGCTTAAGCTAAAGAAAAGGGGTTCTTTGCAAAAGTCATATAATGTTTTAAGAGAGTTACCAAATATTGGTACATTAGGTTTAAGAATCATAAAATTTTGTTTAAGATTCGTAATTTTTCCTCCTCTTTATGATATAATGTTTTACAAGAATTTGATTAAATTCTATATCTTCTTGCTCTTTTTCCGTGATTTATATATTCTAAAGTATAAAGGAAGTTGTATGAATTTTTACGTAAAATTCAGTTCACTTTGTTAATATGTTGGACACTATTAACTTTAACCAAATAATAACTTTAGAAATGCATAAAAGATAGTTTTGGATTCTTGAATTTTAAATTTATTCTAGGGAACGTCCTTTTCCTCCCTACTGACATCAATAAAATTACAAGTATTTGATTATTTTAAAAATTCCAGCACAGCTTATAAAATAAACGAGGACCATATTATAATTTATTTTGAAAATATAAACAATTTACAAATAATTTTTAGCTCATATTTTTGAGCCATACTCTTTCGGTCCTATATTTTTTAGTTCGCCTTTATTACAAAAAAATTAATGACGACAATTCAAATGATTAAATTCTTTCCTTATATCTTAGACAATAAACAATGATCAAACTAAAAATATATATAGGGTTAAACAAACCATCTTATATTTTTAAGCAAGTTTTTTACTTGGGAAAAAAAAATTTTTACTAAAATGTTGTACAATAAATAAATGGGCCTATATGCATATAATAGTATTTCTAATCTCTTGATATAAAATAATATCCTATACAAGAAATTCTAGGATATGTATAGGTTGTTGGCTGAAATTATACAAAATAAAAAGTACATTGAATTGGAAATTTTAAAAGAATATACCACTTCACAATTATCGCTTAATTTTGTATTAGGGCATCTTCTAATAAATTGATAATGGATATCTTTTTTAGATAATAGAATTTTGACGTGTAGTAGAGATTTAATGGAGGAGTGAAACGATCGTTAAGGCAGTTAAGTGTCATAAATCTATTAACAATATTACATTTACGAGAAATGATGAAATTCTTAAAACCAGAATGATCAAATAATTTAAAAAATCTCACTTTGCTATATAAATTATGTTATATATGTATATATATATATTTTTTTTTTTTTTTTAGTTTTACATGTTCAAATTTGGAAA
>KE150775.1:311873-324741 GCA_000411095.1 Aethionema arabicum
TAGTATTTTTGGATTAGATTCAGTTCGATTTATTTTGAAACACTTTTGGTCCGATGAAATATCCGACCTATATATATATTATTATTATAAAAAAACATATTATATATATTAATATTATTACTAAATAATTTGATATCAATATCATTAAAAAAAATATTTATCCCGCATTATTTGCGGGTAAATTTCTAGTTATTCTTAAAATAAAAGTAAAAAATGTTTTAGATTTAGTTAATTAAATTATAGTTTCAACTTTCAAGTTTAACTTTAAGAATTTGATATTATAAACCTGTTTATTAAATTTCAGGATCTAAAAAATTGTCATCAAAGTATAGGGTTTGAAAAACTATTTTAAAAGTTCAAAGTTTTGTTTTATCGATTGAAAATAATGTAGATTTATAAATAAAAATATTAAATTGTTAATCAGAAGCACCCGTGGCCTAATGGATAAGGCGTTTGACTTCTAATCAAACGATTGTGGGTTCGAGTCCCACCGGGTGTGCTTCTTTTTCCTTTTTTTTTAAACACTGTTTTGATTTTATCGATAATAATATCGTGATCTCATGGATGTAATATATGTGATCCAAAATTAAATATATTACCATCTTTTTTACCGATCACAAATTGTGTTAACAAAAACGAGAATTGTAGATTATATATCCTAACCATCAAAATTTGTAAAACTATAGGATTAAGACAAATTAAACTCTAAAGTTTTTTTTTTCGTAAAAAGAACATTCAAGTTTCAAAATTCTTGAAGTTGTGACATTCTGTATTTTAAAATTTTCAAGTATTTCATTCAAGTAAACTTAAACTTTCAAGTTTTCAAAATTGTAAAAAAGTCTTTGGTAAAAAAAATCTCAGATTTCAAAATTATAAATAAACCCTAGTTTAGAAATAGTTTGTGATTTATATTTGGTTTAGCTTAGTTTAAAACTAAATTTATAGTTAATTAAGTGTTTAATGCCAACGTTATCAGAGACAACATAGTCTTATTGATGTAATTATATGAACAATAACCTAAATTTATATATATATATATATATATTACCATCTTTTTATCGACCACAAATTCAAATTGTGAACAAAAAGGAGAATGTGTAGATTATCCTAACCCTAACCACATCAAAACCTGTAAATAAAGCAAAAACTTAAAAATATGCAGAGTCAAATCTCAAGACACATATATGTATATATTATTTACTCTAATTTACAAAATATAATGTAAGAAAAAATTACCCCTTGGACCAAACGGCTAAAACTCACAACACTGAAACTCATCAAACCGCTTGAGATTAAACTAAGAAAACCAGTGAGTTTAGGGTTTAGGGTTTTGTTTCAGTTCACATATCAGAAGCAGGCATCTCATACTGTGAAGCAAAAGCTTCGACTCGGTTTCTAAGTTCTGATATGTCTTTGTTAGTGCATAGACTTTTAACAAACTCTTTATGTGATTTCACATGTTCTCTCTGCAATGCACTTGTTATCTGAGCTGCCCTTATTAGAAAATCTGCTATTGTCTCGAAATCAGATTCGATACAGCCTCGGGTAGTCATCGCTGGTGTCCCTGTGGTTCAAGCGCAAGAGCCGAGAGTTCAGACAAAGTTTGAACAATTTGAGTAGAACAAAATGTAAATTGATGTGTGTTTAAGTGTTTTAGTTACCTATTCTGACACCACCAGGGGATATGGTACCGTTGTCTCCAAATATAGCAGTCTTGTTTAAAGTGATGTGGCACATTTCACATACTTTCTCGTACACTTTCCCTGCAACATCATGAATTTATATATCAGATACGTACCAAGCAAATCCTTGATGTATTCTTACACTAGAATTATGTGGCTAATGCATGACAACAGGAGGGTTTAGGGTTTAGTGTTTAGGGTTTAGGGTTACACTATACACAAGAACCGTGGTATTTTAAATAGCAAACTATTTTCATTTGATAAAATGGTGTTTTTAACTTTAGATTTTGATTAGTAAGGTTTTTTTTAACCCTAAACCAGTGTTTTAAAACTCAGTTGACCCCTCTAGTCGGACCGGTATACCCACTGATCCAGCTGAAGATCTGGTCCGATTCAATATAAAAACCTAATTTGTTTTGGACCTGCTAAAACCCAGAAAAATCCGACAAAAACCCAATAAAGATAACCGCAGTTTTTATATCAATATTAAACTATAGTCATATAATTAAACTCTAATCTCAAAATTAAACTTAAACATATAATTCAAGTTTAGGTTAATTAGACCGTCTTTTCAAGTTTAAATTTGAAATTTCGGTTTAAAAATCTTACTATTAAAGTTTAAAGCTTCAAAAAATCGGTTCACGAAGTTTAGAGTTTAAAAAATCATTTTAATAATTCAAGGGTTTCTTCACTAAATAGAAATAGTTGGGTTTAAATTACCATAATACTTTTATAGAACTAGAATGGTAAAAAACTCAAAACTTGGATCGATTAATGCAATGGTTAAGTGTTTAAAGTACCTGTCAAGCCCATAGGAGTGAGATCCCAGAGCAGTAGATGGTTATCTGTGCCTCCTGTAACAAGCCTGCATTTTCTTTTCAGTAAAGCTGATGCTAAAGCTTGAGCGTTTTTCTTCACTTGTTGTATATAAGCTTTGTACTCTGGAGTCGCTACTTGTTTCAACGCAATTGCAAGAGCTGCAATATGGTTGTTGTGAGGACCCCCTTGAAGTGATGGAAATACAGCAAAGTTGATCTTTTCCTCGAAATCATATTGCGTGGAATTATCACAATGACCAGGATTATGTCCCTGCTTTCTTATCTTCTGGCCTTTTCGAAAGAAGACGATACCTCCTCTAGGACCACGCAGACCTTTGTGAGTAGTTGATGTAACTATGTCACAGTGATCAAATGGATTTGAACATTCCTGTAGAAGACAAATACCAAATCTAAGTGAGAAACAAGAAAATAGTGACACCGAGTCTTAACAAATTCAGAAGAACTTTCAACGATTTCTTGAGAGTATTGACACACCAAATCCAGAATCATCATATCAGTGACAAAAAAAACGGTATATGTTTGTTTTCATTTTCTCAGGGAAAGCAAGCCTCTAATCTACTAATCATTCCAAATTCAGAACAAGAAAGGAACTTTAGAAAATTGTCTAGGGTCCGAGGATTGCGAAAAATGTAACAATAAGCTCTAAGGAGGTCTTAGCGAATACTAAAACTAGGTCTACCCAATTTGAAACCGTCCAAGACCAGATACTAGACCTCAGACTTTCATGTTTCAGTCATCCATTGGCATGGAGAACTAAGCACTAATCAATATATCAAATGAGTTTAGTAGATGATTCAGACCTTAGTGGCCACAAGACCGCTTATGTGAGCCATATCACACATCAAAACAGCTCCACACTTGTCTGCAATTTGTCTAACCCTCGCAAAATCCCAATCTCTAGGATATGAACTTCCTCCACATATAAGAATCTTGGGGCGGTAATCAAGCGCCTTATCCTCAAGCTTGTCATAATCGATGTACCCACTTTGGGGATTCACTTTGTAAGGAAAACTCTCAAAGAAGATTGATGCAGCAGAAATCTTCTTCCCACCTGGCGTACAATATCCATGACTCATGTGTCCTCCAGAGGGAGAATCAAGTCCCATAATCCGCTCACCAGGCAATAAAAGTCCAGTGTACACTGCAAAGTTTGCAGAAGTACAAGAATATGGCTGAACATTAACACCCCATTTCTCAGATTCAAGACCAAACGCAGTAAGAGCTCGTTCGATACACATATTCTCAATCTGATCGATGTGTTGATTTCCAGTGTAGTATCTCGCCCCAGGCATTCCTTCAGAATATTTGTTCGTCAAGTGACTTCCTAAAGCCTCCATTACAGCTCGACACACGAAATTTTCAGAAGCAATAAGCTCAATCCCTTTGACTTGCCTTTGTTTTTCTTTCTCCATAATCTCATGGATCTCCGGATCCGCAAGCTGTAGAGGTTGATTACCCCAAGCTCGAACAGCAGCACGCCTAGATTCCAGATCCGTATCTCCAACGACTCTCCTCGGATGTTTTGCTTGAGCTAAAAGTGGGCAATCTCGTTGTCTCTTCAAACACATATGATGCCCCAATATTCTGAAATGCTCATCCTCCTTCTTATCACCATCTTTCTTTACCTCCTCAACGCTTATCTTCTCAACCTTCTGTTCAAGCAATTGCAATGGAATAGGAGAAAAAGGATTCGGCAACGATCGAAAACTCGGATCAACCTGAAGATTAATCGAATCATCTGCAATCGGTGTTCTAGGAGCCATTGATGCGTTTGAACAACCAAATCCTAAAGAAAATTCAGGTTGAGAACGACTCAAATCCATAAAACAAAAGCACAAACACAGATGAAAAAACCGATTCAGTAAACAAGTAAAAACTTCAGAATAACAACAACAACAACAACCACAGGTCTTGCAGCAGCTACAGAGCGAGCATAACAACACTACCGAGCTTCAATGGCGAAAATCAATATCAAAATTTTTAGAAATCAGCCCTAATTGCGCCGTCCAAATTTTCGATTTCTCTGTAAATTTTTGAGGAGAGAAAAGGAATAAATGCGAAGAAATAAAAGAGTCGATGTGAAATATACGAACGCGAATGATATTACCGGAAACTGGTTACGAAAGGGATACGAATCTGGACGTGTTTTGAGTTAAATTGGATAAAAGGGTGACTTGTTAACCGGGAATAGCCGGTCATTTAGGGTATTTGCAACGTGTAAAATTTAATAGTGATTTGACGAGATAAATGGTGTTTTAAAATTCAAAGTTAATAAAGCCGTAAAGCATGATAGATTCATTTGGACCGATATATATAGAAATGCTTTTTTTGTGTTTAAATAATAAATAAATTGAAACCTATCATTGTCTAGAGTGGACATCACAAATCTCGGTTAAGGGTTTAAATCAATGATATGTGATAACGTTACTTACCGATATCATATGATATACACGCAAATCTTATGTTTTCTAAAAAAAACACTTTATTTTCATTTATAATTATATGTTATATAATCGAAAATTCTAATATGATTTAGGTTGGAGTAAGGTGGGCTGGTGATTTCTAATTTTTAAGTCATTCTATATGATTTTCTAAAACATTGGAATTTAACTCTAGTTTCGTCTGATTTGTGTTTTGGGGACAAAAAAAAAAATTGATTTGTAAAAGTAAAAGACATGTACTTGGTATATAAAAAAAAGTGAATGTTGAGACTTGAGACAAGTGTGAAACCACTTTTGCTTCTTTTTTATTTTTATTTTTTGACTCGAAATCACTTTTGCTTTTTGTTTATGAGAATTTTTTTTTTCTAAAGCTTATGAAATTTATTTAAAATTAAGTTTTTTTTTGTCGAAAATAGAATTTCACTTTAGAAAAGTGGGAATACTTCAAATTAATAATTAAAAAAATTCAGATATATAGCAAATATTTTTTGTAAATCGTTACAAAATCATGTGTAAACTAAAAATTTTATCTTCAAAAAAAAAAAACCTTTTATCATAATTTAAATATCTAAACATGAATTATATTTGGAAAAAAAACATGAATCATATATTATTGTTGGATGGTGGACATAAAACTCAAAACCGAAGAACCAAATGAAAAAAATTGGTTTAGTTCGGTTTCGGTCAAAAAAATCTACTAATTCTTAAATTTAAAATCTTTGGATTTCGGTTGAATCAAGTTATTATCTGCGATCCATTATGTATCCAAAAATAATCATAAGTGTATTTTTTTAACTACATCATATATTTTGAATATGCTTTAATTTTTTAGATATTTTTTCGGTTCTTTGAATAATTACACGAATCGAAACCAGTTTTATTTTAGATATTTTTCAGTTCTTTTATAAAATATCCAACCCAAAATATCTTAGAGATCATATTAAATACATAAACAAAACTCAAGTGGATCACACGGATCCAAACTTCGAGCTTTGATGTTATTGATATGTCTTGGAGAATAAATAACTAACCGTTCTTATGGGCTTTAACAAAAAGGCCCAAAAGTTATAAAAGGCCCATTACCCAATTTATTTGATTACAAAAGCCGAACCCTGAAACCAAAAGTGTCCTGATCACAACTTATGGCAATCGCGTCTTCTTCCTTCTCTGACAATCTCTCCCACTTTCTCTTACGTCCTCTTCTCGCTATCGCCTTCGTCCTCCTCTTCATCTCTCTCTGTACGAAATCGATCATCTGAGTTTATTCTAATTTCCCAATTCAATTTTTCAATTTTCAATTTTTTAATTTTTCAATTTTTCAATTTTTCAATTTTTAATTTTTTGTGGTTATCGCAGGGTGGGTTTTGGCATGGAAGCTTGTATTAAGCCACGTTCCTCTTGTACAAGAGATCTTAGGGTTAAAAAAGAAAACTTTTAAACCAAAACCAGAATCTCGAGGAAGAATCTCTAGATTCTACAAAAGATCCACTTCTTCTCAGAATCCTGTTGCTGATTAAGCTTTATCAAAAAAAATTCATCATTCTTATTTTGATATTTTACTTCAAATTCAGAAACTGTGAATAGCCTAGGATTCAGATTTGTACTCTATGTTTGACTCTTTTATGATTTTGTGTATTTCGTGTAAGAGTGAAGTATATCTAAGAACATGAGCTTTAAAACCTGTAAAAGATCTTCAAGATGATTGTATTATGAATCAGTTAAAACTAATAAATGTTTCTTTTCGAATCTTTTTCCTAACCTGAAGAAGATTCAGATCAGATGTTCATCATCAAAAGGAGTTCCATGTAGATGTCATTTGAAGCTCAATGAGTATCTGAAGGAGTCTTTATCTCGCTGGCTCCTGAAGAGACTTTAACCTTTGCTCGTCTTAGGACACTATCTCCTAGAAGAAATCCTCGGCTAAGCTCCTCTGTTATGATCCCTGCCTTAACCGTCACAGATTCTTCTCGTGATATAGCTTCGTGCAACTACAAGAATCGAAACAAGAAACATTGCTCAGCTGACAAAACCCATCTTCTCAGTCACTAGATAACAAAAAAACCTTACCCTAGTGGTGTTAAAAAGACCGCTGTTTACTACACTCGTTAAACAACAATCATCAACTCTCTTACAAGTTTCAAGTAGAACCATAGAGCATAATACAGACCACTAACTAAGAGCATCTCCAATACATTCTTCTATCTTTTTATTCTAAAAGAGTAACCCTGTAATCGAGTTATTTGTGGTTCAATCCTCAACCTATACTACTACGACACATTTGTAAGTAGTTCAGAGAAATTATCTTGATATAGATGTAAAAACCTTATATCATTACTATAAAATGTGTTTTACTCCAACCCATTTATCAATTTTCTACTCAGAAAGAATTCAAGATTAAAATAGATGAAAAATTATAGGAAAATTTATATTTAGAGTAACGCCATTTTACGATTAAATACAGAGTGGAAGTGGAATAGAATCTACTCTAAAGTGGAGTTTAGAGAAAGATTTAGAATAGAGCTGTAGATAGCCTAAGTTCTTCTATGATTGTTATTTTTTTTTTTGGATTAACAACCGATATCTAGTGAAGATCTAGTCTTCGAGATGCCAACTACTCCTAACAGTAAACCCTAAACTCTAAGCATTAAAACCCTTATGGCAGACTGAAGCCTAGGAATCCAATTAATCTACACAATGTGATTTTGTTCTAGGAGGAAATCAAAATCAAGAGAACGAATTTGATGTACTATCCTAAGTAGATAACAACTTAGCCATCATTATTACCAAGGTTACTATGATTTCATTTTTCATTCTTTGCTTTACGTGAAGTTATATCAATCCATCAGTCATCTCAATCAGTTCAAATTCCACTGAAATGCAGAGATTTTAAAGCAGAAACTTAGAATTCAAGAGCTTTTACTTACCAGAGGATCAAAAGGTTTCCCCACAGTTGCAATGGCTGCAACACGTAGATGTCTTAACCCCTCCACAAATTGCCTGTATATTCCTTGATAGCTTGTATCGATTTTCTTCTCTTTTTCAGTCTCAGGCTTAGTCAGCTGTTTTGCTTTCTCGAAGCTATCAATGATTGGTAAGAGGCTTTTCATGATATGCACTTTTGCGTTAGACTCTGTACTAAGACGTTCCTTCTCTAACCTTTTTCTTGTATTATCAAAATCAGCTTGGAGTCTGATTTTCGAATCTTTTTCTGAAGCTATCTCCATTGATAAAGATAATACTCTCCGGTCCATTTTGTTCTTTTCCTTCTCGATTTTGCAGAAAATCGTTTCGATTTCTGCAACAGCGGTCTCGTTTCCATCTGAGAGAGCTTCTCTATAAGCTCTAATTAGGGTTTTTACATCCGTCGGATGCTTTGAAATCGTTTCTTCGCTATTATTCTGCAAAATAAGTAACAACGCAACCATAAACATCCGAACTAACATATTCCATTGAGAAGAACCCTAAGGATTTCAAATCTATAATCCAGTCAAGATTTCAAACCTATAATCCAGTCAAGATTTCAAAGATTCCTGGAATTTCAAGATTAAAGAGTAAATGAAATTGCTAGAGGCGAATCTAACACCTGTAGAAAAGAGTTTACTCACCGAAGAAGCTTGGTGAGCGGAGGCAGATGATACGTAGCTACATCGACTGTTCACGGAGATCGGAGAGAGATACAAGAGTGGAAAACCACGATTTGATTTCGAAATCAACGGAGATGAAGTACCATGGAGGTCTCGCAGAAGTAGGTTTGTGGATTTAGCGGCGTGCCTTGAAGTAGAAGATGGAACAGAGAGCGAGAAGCATGGTGTTCTTGAAGGATCGATGAGGAGAGGAATCGTCATAATCGGATTGGATTTGCTGCTCACAACTTCTGAAGCTGTGACGAACGGTTATACAGATACACTGACTCCAGCTAGAGCTAAAATGGTTAAACTTTTTATATTTTCTTTTAATTAATAATTAATTAATTCCGTGTTATAAATTTTTGTTTACCCATAGAAAAAAAATACTATAAAACAAAGAAACAGTGATATCCTTTAAAACTATAAAGATTAAAACTGTTTTTAAAACTTGATTTTAAATCAAAACTAAACTATAAAAACAGATTTTAAATTTTAATCTCAAAATTTAATCCAAAAATATAATTCAAATTTTAGTTAATTATACTATATTCAATTTTTCATTAAAAAATAATTAAGTTATTAAGATTTCAGGTTTTGAAAAACACAATTACCAAAATTCAATTGTAATCATAGTTTTCACCCAATAAAATAAAATGTTATGATACCTAAAACAAAATAAACAATTTTCAGTACATATACAAACTAAACCAATAATATTTGTTTAAAACTCAAAATTAATTTATAAAAAAAATGTCTTATTGCATTTACATACAAAATTCACGACAAAAATTATCAATTTATCCATTTATATTCCAAAACATTTTCGATACCAGTTCAATCAAGTAATAAAAAGATTCTTCAAACCAAATCATAAAACAACACACCAATTTCCCAAAAGCACAAACAATAATAACCGTCCGAAACTTCAAAACACAACAACGAGAACAAGACACAGACCATACAGACCGGTTCAAGAGTGCAAGACCACTGTTCCTCTTACCTTATTCAAGACTCACACTGACCACTGACCACTGACCCGACACAGACACTAGTCTCCGAACCACATCAGTTAAGCTGCATCACTCTTCTTCAGACTCAGACTCAGCATTCTGCAACCACTCAATAAACGGAGTCACATTTTTCAACACCAACGAGCCTTTCTTTTCACCAGCCATACCTTTCTTATACCATTCAAATATAACATCTTCCTCCAACAAATCTTCATCATATAGCCCTTTGATAACAAAAGCAACCTCTTTAGCTACCTCTGCTCCTGCCTTTGAACAAAAACACTCTATAGCGTTAAGTAACACCATTTGTGGAGCTTCAGAATCTAACATCATCAATGCCACAAGATATTTCTTCTTCTTAACTACTTCTTTAGGAAACTCCTTCCCTTTGCCTTCAAAAAGAGCTGAGAATAACGCATCCATTTTCTCCTGAATACTAGCAGAGTGTGTAGCTAAGGTCGTTTTGAGCTGGACAGGAGTCGAGCCGTCGTTTAGAAGCTCTTTGATCTCGGTCACGAGCTTTTCGTGTGCATCGATCATCTTGTGGTTGCCATTATCTTGAACTTTAGATTGAGTTTCTGGTAGTTTCTCCTCGATTGTTGGCTTTTTGTCTTCACTAGTTGAGAGCAAAAGCATTTCAGCTGTGATAGCAGGGAGCTGTTCTTTCATTCGTTTCTCGGCAGCTGCACGAGAGGTATCGGTTTGCCATTGGACGTCATCGTCGTCGTCTTCATCTTCATCGCTTTCTGCTTGCTCGTGTTCATCAATTTGGCTTTGAGGTGGGGAGTGTTCTTTCTTCTTTAAGACTTTTTCTTTGGAAGTAGTTCCTGTTGCTGCTTTCTTTTTAAGAGCTTCTTTCTTGAGTCTTCTCTGCTCTTCATCAGCTGCTTCACCTTCTTTAAGCCTTTCTTTCTCAGCTCTCCTTAAAGACTTTTTGTCTTTCGAAGACTTCTTTTGCTCTGGAGGATTCTTTAAAATGAAAGATGTGAGTTTATCTCTCATGTCAACGTCTGAAAGAAACCCACAAGCTGCACATTTTAGTTGGAGCATTTGTGTCTTATTGATGACGACAATCTCAGTTTCAGGATTCCCACATCCATAACACTGCACATACTTTTTGATGAAGTTTTCAAGAAGTCCTGCAAGTTTAGGAGTGTCATGAGCTCCATTGACAAGTGAAGTTCCTGTCTTCTCATCGAATTTCGACTGCGCACCGAGCTCACAACCAAAGTATTTAGTTGTGTAAGCAGGAGGTCTCCCTAAGGCCTTAGCAATGTCAACCATGTTGACCACATTAGTCTTGATGCCATTGCCTCTACCTTCAATCTTTGTCATCATTCTCGGCATCTTGTACCTATAGAATGCATCATCGCGATTGGAGGCACCAATGTTTTGCAACGCCATTTTGATTTGATTAGAGAGCACACAAAATGTCAGCAGAGGAAGTGATGAGTTGCAGAGTAATGAAACTGGAAAGGTTGCATAAACTGGAAACCGGAACTTCTTGTGGAATAAGCTGAGAATGATCCGAGAGAGAGACAATAACCAGCTTTATAAAAGGTATGAGCGGACTTTTTCCTAGATATAGGACAGTACTCCCCTAACAGCCGGATAGATGATTGAAAGAGAGAAGCCCGTTCAGACATAAAAGATGCTTCACACTTTAGACTCTCCACTTTGTCAAACTGCAACTCCAGCAGCTTAAACTGCCAATTTCTGGAAACATAAAACAAAGAATAAGAACAGGATTAAGAAATCAATGAAATAACAAAAACCTGCTTAAGCAGAGCAAGTACTTGAATTTTTCAAAGCGAAGAACAAGGCAATCAAAACAAACCCCAAATAGCTAATCAGATTTGCAAACGAAGCAGTATTAATAAGAAAAAAAAGAGTGATAGATAATAACTTCTAACAGTCCATCATCAAGCCAAAGATCTAGCTGAAACTGGTCATAAATCCTGAAGATAATCAAAGACTAACAACAAATTACAGATTTACGAAATGAAAACCTAATCTAGCATCATTGAAACAGATACATCATTGACCATCACAAAGCCAGCTCACGATTTTTCAAATCCCTCGACGGAACCACGAATATCTACCGATTCTATCCAAATCTCTAGAAGATGATAACCAAGATCACTAATCAAATCCACGAAGCCAGATATAGAAAACGTAAGAATCTAATCTCAATCATTTGAAATAACAATCGATTGCAAGGATCAGACGGTAGATTTAACGCATCGATTCACACCAATCGGCATCTAGAAATGAACAAACACCAAAAACAGGGAATCGAAAGAAGAAGAAGAAAGCTAAAGAAAAATACCTTTTAAGATGATGAATTGCTGCGGTCGAGAGAAGTGAAGAAGGGGGCAGGTGCGGCGATGGGTGAATAATGATAATCCAACGAAGCAAAAGGGTGTGTTGAGGAGGATATATATAGGACAAAGGAAGGAGGCCGAGTTACAAAAGAAGATTCGTGATTGTGGTTCATCCTTAGGGCAAACTCATTTCTCTCATTATTTTATTTTATTTTTTCTCAATATATTATTTATTTTTAATTGGAACGAATAATTTTCTCATTCTGTGGTCATATTAGAAAGAAAAAAAATGTAAATCGATATAAATTATTTTAAAATTAAAAATTTATATGTTAGTTTTATATAAAACGAAAATCCAACTATCAACATTTTAATAGGTCCATATGGTAAAGACTTGTTCTATTTTATGGGCTTTATCACATAGTGAGAATTTAAACAGCTAACAATTTATGTATGATTTGGGCTTTAGGAGGGGATGCGTTTTTTTATTTATTTATTATATAAACATAATTTTAAATTAAATAAGGTGATCAATCAAATAATATGATTACAACCAACTATACATACAAACCAAATTATAGATCTTAATTCGTTGAAAAGATTGAAAAAATTTCTAACTCAATTATGCATATGCTAAATTAAAAGTGAAACCAATCTTAGAAATGGATAGAAAGATAGTTGAACATATGATAAAGCTAAGAATTTTTTTTTTTTGAAAACGGCGAATGAACATAAATTTTATAAAAAGTATTAAAAGCATCTCCAATCCAAACCTCAAATTTGAGGTTTCTGAAACTTCAAATTTAAGGTTTTTAAGTGTTTTGCTCCAATGCTAAAACCTTAAACTTATCCTTAAAAATATAATTAATTTATGTTATAGTTTTTATTTAAAAAATAATTAAATAATATCATTAAACTTTTGTAAATAGTAATAAGCATACATTTT